>OVBE01001322.1:0-37739 GCA_900406425.1 Iberis pinnata | reverse complement strand
GAAAAAACCGAACCGAAACCGAACCGATATCCACATTGAACACCCCTAATATAATGTTAGGGAAAAGGGTAAGGCCTCCCTTTGGACTTATAATTTTGTTTGATTTTACATTTACAGTATATGATTTACCCACTAAATTATCACAACTCTTTTTCGGGCTTTCAACTTGTTTTTTTTTTTTTTTGTTTTCTGGTACATACCACCAGTAAACTCTCATAGGTTGAGCTTGAGATCTCCACGGACCAAATACTATCTATGTGGATACAAATTTTTTAGATTGTCCAATGTACTATATGATATTACTTGGTTTTAACGCATATTAGTGGACATTTATGTATGCTATTATGTGTTATTCGAGTATTATCCTTGCAATTTTGGCATATTTTTAGGTTTACAGGTGTTCTTCGGGTCGATTTGGATATAAAGTGATGATTTTCTAAACATTTGGATGGAATTTGGCTAAATAAAGAATAAAGAGGTCAATCCAGAAAAATGAAGCCTCAGACAAGCTAGACCGATCGGTCCAGCCATTGATCGATCGATCCAAACTTCCAGAATAAAACAGAAGATATAGACCGATCTGTCTACCCTTGGACCAATCGGTCCATCATCCTGCGAGAAATTTCAATTTTTTCATATTTTGCAAAAGAATGCTCAAGGTTATCCTATTTTTTCATGTTTTTTTTTCCTTTTTACACTATAAAAGCCTTTTGGTTATGTTTATTTTATTATACGCTTTTATAATTCTAGTTTACGGTGAGATGAATTCTGAACCATGTATTTTGAGAAGAATTATGAACTCTTATCTTGCTTTATAATATTTATTTTTTATTTATTTGATTATGTGTTCTTCTCTAATTTTTTATTGTTCTTTTTTTGCAATGTCTGAGTAGTTACACAGTTAGGTTTTAAGTTTTCCTAGGGAAATCAACTTTGATTGTTATGGTTATTCATAAAAGGAATGAATTTGTTAGGTTCTCAATCTAGATTTGATCTTAATACACGAATTAGATTGATCACCTAGTTCTTAATAATAGATTGATAAACACAAAGGGATTTGGTTTAGAAATTTGACCTAATCTAGATAAGTAAATTTCTTTGATTGCAGGAGTATTGTCTTAGGGGTTTATGAACTTATCAATTCTTAAATGTAATGCATGTTTGAATTATCTAAATACGGTGGGAGTTTGTATTTAATAATTTGAACATAGAGATCGAATACTTCGGGAGGAGATTAGTCTAGCTTCTGATTTTTGAGTTGAAAACGATTTTCAAAGAAAATGCTTGCATGATAGCATAACTTTTAAACCTGACTACATGTAGATTACCTAATTCCACATTTTTTTATTATTGATTTACTTTCGTTTACTTTAGTTATTGTTTTGATTTAGCTACAAACACTCTTATTTACCGTCTTACCTTGATTTGATATTAAACTGAAAGTCGTGCTGTTTGGTCTTTGTGGATTCGACCATATCTATGCTATAGTGATATGTTCCTTGCAGTATAATTTTAGGATTAAATTCTAGACCTATCAATATATAAAATTTTCCATTATCTAAGCTATGTTTACATTTGTACTCCAGTATGTTGTCCACCGCGTCTCTTTGCGAGGGACAAGACTGTGAGTTAACGTTATCTACATATGAGGTGGTATTTTTTGTCTTTAATTAAATATGTTCATGATATCATTTTTCTAGAATAAACCGTCCATATGATTTGGATTTTATTTATTTCCACGACATAGCAAATATTGTAGGTGATGATCGTGCTGGTGATCCACTTTTGTCCATAAACGAGGTAATATATGATAGAAATTTTAGCTATTAGTGGACTATGAAATTTACTAATTTTACTGTTGTCCACCAGGAGAACATGAACAAGAATACATCAGGTGGATATGATGGACCACTTCATTGCAATCTCTTGCATTCCAACCTCTTCTCCCTTGGTAAGTTTCTTGTTATTCTTTTTGTAAATTTTGACTCAACAAGTGGTCTATCAGTAACATTTTAACAAGAAAATTTGTGAGGCAATGTAGTAGACTTAAACTTTACCAAATGAAACTAATTGCATGTCGACGCGATGAGTGAAGAGCAACATTTCCACTGTGAATTGAAACATGTAATTTCTAAGAATATTATGTAGTATATATTCTCATATAATATTGAATGGATGATTATAAATTTTACTCTTATTGTAATTAATTTTTTCATCCTAAATAGTATGTGAATTGTATTATTTTTTTGTATGTATTAAATGGTGGACAAATATATAGTGTGGTTGACATAATTTAAAGATTAATCGAAGTGTATATGTTAGGAGGGGTATCAACTCTTATTCGAAATCAAAATTAAAGTGCATATTTGGACTGTTGTTCAATCTCCCGGTCCGAAAATCATCTCTATCGATCGAGATAATCTTTTCACTAAATGTTGTGTTGGTCTATGCGTGTCCATCATCCAATAAAGACATATATCGTCTAGGTATCCACCTTGTCCACACAATATTGCACCCCCACCAAAATTTCTTCTTGTGCATATTGTCTACCAACTTTTTCATTATCTCTTCGTGTGCATCATATCTATGTGTCCATCATCCAATAAAGATATATATGGTCTACATGTCAATCTTGTCCACACAATGCATATTCCTTTCTACCTATGTCTATAACGAACCCAATTTGTCTACTAATGTCATCTTTAGTCTCACATATCCCTACATGTCAATTAGTCACTGAAGACACATCTTGTCTACGATTATCCAATGGACAACTCCGTCCCAATCAGCCTCAGATGTCCACTAAAGATGGAGTTAAGGATCTTACATGCCAAAACACTTCGTTATATATTGACTTCACTTTATTTCTTTAGGCTATTAACCATTGGATAAATCATTACTTGCATTTATGACTTATTACTCTCAATCAAATCAACAATAATTAATATTATTTTGGCGGTTGAGTAGTGGAGGGCACTAGAGGAATTAACCTCATAGCACAACACCATGATAATTTCTACAAAGATAATACATTATATATGGTATTATTTATAACATTCCTAGAAAATATGGTATTTTCAACAAAAATCCCTAATACTAATTTCGATTTTTCTTATTATTTTTCTTTTGTATATATTAAAGATCTAGTTAACTTAAACTGCACACATTTTAGTAAAATGACAAAAACCATACAAATATTTTTTTGAATACTGCAATTTTTCAAATATCTAGCATGCCCTTATATTACGTTGATACAAAAAACGTATTTACAGGAATGCCATTTGCCACGTAGGAATTTGCCGACGTGTACACCCCCAAGTTCTATTCTCATCATTATTTTTGGGAGATAATAGCTCACGGGCGCTTTGTCTGGAAGAATGTGAGTCTCATTCTGATCTGCAATCCGGCCATCCGTTTCACGATTAAGATTATAAGTCACCTCGTCTATGGGAAGAAAGTGGCCGGTTCCACTCGGAACCAAGAGCTGGAGCTTCTTCACACTAAAAAAAACAGCGTATAGCCACAGACGATTTCGTGGCTATAGACAAAAATCTGTGGCTATATGAAGGATATGATACGGTGTAGCTACGAAGTAGAATTCATAGCTATAGCCTCATAACTAAAATTATATGTGGCTTTCAGTAGCTATTCTAGCCACAGATTTTCACAAATAGCCACAAAACCTATAGCTACGCCATAGCCACATATGTAAGCGTGGAAAATATGTTCACAAATTAACTGTGACCTTTCGTGGCTAAAGAGCCACAAATTTTCACGGATAGCCACGGGTTAGGCGTGGCTGGTCGTAGGTATTCTTGTCACGGATTGCAACGGTGTATACATGGCAAATTTTCCTGGGATTATGCGTGGCTGGTCGTAGCCGTTCTTGTCACGGATTGCTACGGTGTATCCGTGGCTATATATTACTTTGCCACGAATAATTCGTGGCTATCCTTGATAATTGTTCAATCCGCATATTTTTTTCTATATTCAGTTTTTTTTTTAAAATTGTAAATCTCCAATAAAACAATTATACTACACAACTAAAACACACTTATATTACATAACTAAAATTTAAAAGTATTACATTGTTCCAAAGACAATGTATACAAGTTCCAAAACATTACAACCATTCTTCACCGAGACTACTTCAAACTTGTTCTTACATAACTAAAAACAAAAAACATTACATTACACAACCTGTTCTTAAACTTTTTCTTCTTCAGCATCATCCTCTTCTTCCTCATCAACGAGACTTCTCCGCCGCTTATTTCCAACGGATCCATCCGTGGTGGGTGGTGTCGTGTTTGACGCAACCGCATTCGGAGAAGGGTTCCTCGTCATTGGATCATAGCCAAGGTTTTGAAGGATGATCTTCTGCATCGCAAGTATGACCTCGACATTGCTGTTGACGCTATTATAGCTACCCTCAAGTGAAGAAACCCGCAACTCCAAATCGATGTTACGAACCAGAGAAGCCGGCGGTGGCTCTGCAGGATCAATATTCTGGTACTAGCTGCTACCAAGGCCATAGACACACCTTTTTTCAGTTTAACCCTCCGCCAAAAACCATTTTCAGATTAGACAATAACACGCTAAATCAAATAACAGTAACAAATTGATGGAATCAAAAGGATATAACAAATACCTTCAAGTAGGTCTGGTTGACGAGGCTAGGAGAAGGAATGATAGTGGACCCATCACTTTTGCTGCCACCATCTGGATTTTCTGCTTGATTTGCTTGTTGCTCAACATCATTAACAATAATCTTTGCCCTTGTGTCTATGAAGGTGTCTGGTCTTGTGTGCGTCTTACGCACGATGTCAGTAAAAGTAGGTGGTTCTGTTGAAGCAGACTGCGCCTTCTACAAAAGGAATGAAAAGATTCAACAAACATATCCAAAAGCAACAAAGTCAGTCAAATAAACATGGACAATCAAACCAGAAAAATGGACAAAAAATTATAACAGAGACAAACATTAAACCACTAACAGGGAAAATCAAACAACAAAATGGAAAAAATTAAAAACAAAGACAAACGATCAGACTTATTAAAAATTAGAGGCAACTAAGCAACAATAACAATGAAAACAGAAACCAATCATAGGTAACAAGTACTCAAACCATTGCACAATCAGAGACAAACAATCAGACTTATTAAAGTTCAGAGGCAATTAAGCAACAATAACAATGAAAACAGAGACCAATCATAGGCAACAAGTACTCAAACCATTGCATAATCAGAGATAAAAATGGTTAAAATACTTACCATATCATAGGCAATCTTCGCAAATCCCACTGGACCAGCACAATGCTTGTGTGGCCCAAGACCATCTGGATCAGAGAGTCGGTTCTCGGAGTTCTTCTTTGATAGAGCAATCGCTTCTTGTGTACCCCACTGCTCTAGCATACTCACCCAATCTTCATCACCTATATACCTAGGGTTCTTCCCCTTTTCTTATTGATTCTGTCTCGAATAGAGTCCAAATGCTGCTTCTTCCAGAAGTGGTGTACACGGTTATGGTGAATATGATTCCAATAATAGCTTTACTGTAAAGGGAAACATAATAAAAATTAATTAAAAACAGAAAATGTAAATCAGAAATAGAAATAACAGTAAGAAAATTTTAACAATTACCACAAAATCTTGCCACCATTCATCTTTTTTTGAATCTGGAACCATTGTCCAGTTCCACCAAGGGCCCATGAAGTTGTTCTGCCATGTGTTTCTGATGGACTTTGTTACTTGAGGATCAATTCCAAACCTGCAAAGAAACGCAACAACAATCTTAAATTGAACTTAGAAGACAATACTAAACAATACAACAATATAAGTAGAGTTTGAAGAACATACCATAGAGCTCCATTGAGCTTCATTGGATGCATGTGCAGTTTGTTTCTTCTAGCAGGTGCATTGAGAAGAGCTTCGAGGCTGTGAGGAGCTGCACCATTATGATGAGCTGCATCATTTTGAGGAACAAGTGGAGGAGGAACTTCAGGTGGTGGAGGTGCAATTGGAGGAGGTGCTTGTCTTTGTCTCCGTCCACTTGAACCAGGAGGCATGACCCATTGAGAGCGACGTGAAGAACTAGTAGAATGAGGTTAAGAAGGAATGATTGGTGTTGGAGATGGAGTTTGACTCTGCCGATTATTGGCTCTTCTCCCTCTTCCTGCCATACCTGTAAAAGAAATAAAAAAATAGGAACAATTAAACTACTAAAATCAATACTGGACAGATATGAACACAAAATCTGATAAAACAATATTTACAAAGAAAAATGAAAATGAAAGTTTGAGAGAAATTAGAGAAATGTAATTCGGTTTTAGAATCTAGGAAAACCAATTGAAAAATGAAAATGAAACCAATTGAAAAACGATTGAGATAAAAATGAAACCAATTGAAAAACAATTTTATACGAAAATCATATCAAACAATATTTGCAAAGAAGAATGCTTTCATGAAACAATTTGAAAAACGACTGAGAACATGCATTTCGCTTCTTTAATGCTTTCATGATTTTAAAAAAATTGATTACTCTTATCGGAATGGTAATAGAAGAAGAAAAAGAAGCAATGAATCTTAACCCGATAGAAATAAAAATCCTAATCGGAAGAAACCAAAACCCTAATCAGAAGAAATGAAAATCCTAAACGGAGGAAAATATAAACGATACAAAACAGATACAGGAAGGAGAAATCGAGAGCGAAGAATAGAGAGGAGAGATGAACACAGAGGCGAGATCCATTTACCTCAAACAGAAGAAGAAGATTCGCCGTGTGAGAGAGGAACCCCTTGTGAGAGAGAGCAACGAAGAAGAAGAGGGAACGCTGTGTGAGAGAGAGTCGGAGGGATATCACCGAATATTGATAAAGAGGGAACCGCCGTGTGAGAGAGAACCACCGTGTGAAAGAGAGAAACAACAATGAAAATGAAAATGCTAAGTGAAGGGAGTCGAATCGCGTGTTTAGGGTAAATGGATATAGCCACGGATAGCCAAGGAAAGTTGCCCGTAGCTTTAGCTTAGTGTTATTAAAATTTGGTGTTTGGCGGTTGTTAAAATTTTGGGGGTTTTAATTTGGGGTTATTTTTAAGTTTTGGGGTTAATTGTAGTTTTAGGGGTTTTGAACTTTTGGGGTAAGGGTTTGTATTCATGTAAATATTAGATTAGAAATATATTAAATTTCAAAATTTTGGGTTATGTTGAAGTTTTGGGGTTAATTGTAGGTTTAGGGTTATTATTTGGGGTTAATTGTAGTTTTAGGGTTTTTTGAAGTTTTGGGGTTATTACTTGTATTCATGTCAACATGAAATTAGAAATATACTAATTTTCAAAATTTTGGGGTTTTTTGAAGTTTTGGGGTTATTTGACGTTTTAGGGTTATTATTTGGGGTTAATTGTAGTTTTAGGTTTTTTTGAAGTTTTGGGGTTATTACTTGTATTCATGTCAACATGAAATTAGAAATATACTAAATTTCAAATTTTTGGGTTATTTGAAGTTTTGGGGTTAATTGTATTTTTAGGGTTATTATTTGGGGTTAATTCTAGTTTTATGGTTTTTTGAAGTTTTGGGGTTATTACTTGTATTCATGTCAATATGAAAGTAGAAATATACTAAATTTCAAATTTTTGGGTTTTTTGAAGTTTTAGGTTTATTTGACGTTTTGGGGTTAAGTGTTGAAAAACAAAAGTCGTGTGATAAAAATCTAGATTTGAAACCCCAAACCATAAGATTTTCCTAAATCATGAAATGTTCGAATACAGTCGTTACAATTATTCCGAAGAAGAATTAGAATCTCTTGATGATCCCTCTGAATTATTATCAACATTTCCCTTGTACACATTGACGTCATAGTCACTTGCATCAGATACAATATGAGAGTTAACTCGAACCATCGTAGTAGGTGTAACAACATGTTCAAATGTATCATCTTGTAATGATATCAAAGAGGTTTCAGTATTTTCACGATGTCCTCTTGGCAATACCTTAGTACACGCCCACCAGTCTTGAGTCCTAGATTGACCTACTTGCGGATATGGTATGTAGCATACTTGGTCACATTGACTTGCTAATACATAAGGGTCATACTTTCCATACCGTTTATGAGGGGCAACATCTACACCACCGAAAGGGTGTCTATGCAATCTATTACCTTCAGTGGTATCAAACCAAGTGCACTTGAAAATCATAGCTTTAAGTCCAACTACTCCATGGTACTCGATCAACAAAATTTCTTCTATAATACCATAATAAATTGTTTCCGTCGTACCCCGTACACAAACTCCATAGTTTTGGGTCTTCGTATTATGTCCATGACTAGAAGTGTGAAATCGGTACCCACGAGTGGAGTACATAGGAAAATATGTGTAATTGAGTCCTCGACCTTGCACAAATTCCAACATCCACAATGAAAAATCAAAATTTTGTGATGCATCATTTATCTGCATATGGTCATAAATATTAAAGATTAAAGTATTTTCCTGATACATATACGTTAAAATTGTTAGAAATGAACTTACGTAATCTTTGCACCATTGGGAATAATGTTTGTCTTTACATCGATTTAGTGCATCTTCTATTATATATGGATGGCTAAGCGTCATATACTCTTCAAACATCCTGTAAAATTTAATCATTTTAGATTATATGTAATTATAATAGTTTTCAAATTCTTCACAATTGATCAACATAAATGTTCGTAAGACATTGTAGTCTTTGTCATTTAACCATGTATTGTTCCCTTTTCCACCAACACGTCCAACATGTTCAAACATATTCGGTACATCTGGATAATTGTAGGTAAATTTAATTTCTGAGGACCTTCTTCAATTGAATCGTTATCATCTTCTCCATAGTATTTGTTTGTAGCATATGAAATCTCTTCTTGAACACACTGTGCAACAATGGACCCTCCAATTTGTGCCTTGTTCTCACTTTCTTTTTCAGGTGGTACATTATCTCTCAAAAGGATATATCCATTTGTACTGCACTGGACCACCTAAAGCAGCCTCATCAGGTAGGTGGACAAATAAATGTTCCATGACGTCAAAAAAACGATGGAGGACATATTTTCTCCAAGTTACATAGTTTCAAGACAATATTCTCCTTTAAAACGTCCACATCTTCAACTTTTAACATTCTGGTGGAAATATCTCGAAAGAAAGCTGCAATATCAATATATATCAATGCGTGTTAATTTTTCTCGTATAAAAATTAAATGAAATCATACAAATATATAATTAAGTACTATTTCCGATTAATTACCATAAATTGCTATGTGAACATTCTTTGGTAAAAGCTCTAGAAACGAAAATGGAGGCAAGCGTTGCATGATCACATGACAATCATGGCTCTTAAGACCAGATAACTTTCCAGAGTTCTCATCAACACATCTACCAAAATTCAAAGCATATCCATCTGGAAATCTAATATCTTTCTTCAACCATGAGAGGAAACTCTTCTTCCCTTCTTTCAATAATTTAAAGATCGGAATAGGAACCGTTCCGTCTTCTTCAATCTCTAAATATGGTCTGTTACAAATCTCTAGAAGATCGAGTCTACATTTAATATTGTCTTTTGTCTTAGTGCATTCAACACAGTGTTGATCAGATTGTCGAAAAAGTTTTTCTCGATGTGCATGAAGTCTAGATTGTGCCTAAGTAGGAGGTTTTCTCAATACGGAAGTTCCCAAAATATACTTTTCTTTATCCAATTATGATAATCTCCATATCCATCAATTGTTCGACCTGTATTCTCATGTCCATTTCCTCCACACTGAACAGTTTCGTTTACTCCGTCAATTCAGGTTATCCTTTTATACAATATTTCTTGTCCATTCAACCATTGTGGAGGTTTTTTTTGAACCAATTAACCTTTTGTAAATGCTGTCAAATTTCTCCAGTATGGATGATTAAAACGCAAGAATACCCTATGACAATCAAACCAACTAAATTTCCTTCCATGTTGTAACCAAAATGCATTAGTATCATCAAGACAATATGGATATGATAGTCGACTGTGCGTCATCCACCCAGAAACCATTCCATAGGCCAGAAAATTATCATCCACATCAAAGCAACTCTCATTGTAAAATTTTGCTTTCTATAAACATCATAAGCTTCGACACCATCACGCCATAACATCTGTAACTCTTCTATCAATGGTTGGAGATAAATATCAAGGCTTTTCATAGGATGTTTTGGGCCAGGAACCAAAACCGCTAAGTAGAAATACTCTCTTTTCATGCACATGTCGGGCGGGAGATTATACGGAGTTACTATAACTGGCCAAACTGAGTGTGGCTCACCATTCTTACCAATTGGGTTAAATCCATTTGTTGACAAACCAAGATATATATTTCGACTTTCTCCAGCAAATTCAGAATATACCTGATTAAAATGTTTCCACGCTTTACCGTTTGATGGGTGATGTATTTCTCCTTCAGGAGAGACATGCTCTGCGTACCATCGCATTTCACTCGTTGTTTTCTCCATTTGGTATAGTTACGAAAACCTTTGTGCAATAGGTAGATAAAATAGTGAACGAGTCAGAAAAGAATTTCACTCGCTCTTTTCATCCCCTTTCCAGAAAAGCATACAATTGTCCTCACACACATCAATCTTTACTACCGGTAATCCCAGTGAACGCGTCAGCTTCTTTGTCTCATAGTATGAACGTGGAGCTCTATTTGATTGTGGAAGAATACATTTTATTTTTGATGCCCACTGATCAACACATCCCTCACTCATGTTGTTCGTCGTGTTTATGTTCATCATACGCGATGCTAAATACAACTGTGATAATCCATCAACAAACCCATTATAAAGCGGTTAACTATCTTTAAGCCCTTGATAAACACTATCATGATGTGGATCTTCTTCTACATTTGGCTGAATATGCTCTTCTTCTACATTTGGCGGAATATTATATTCAATTGGAGGTTCTTGGCTCATATTAACATCACCATATTGAACTAATTCATCCGCATTTGGAATTGGAACTTGTATACCACCATAACCACCATAATCACCATAATCAGCAAAATCACTTTCCTAATTAGATTGTTTACCTCCTACACAATGACTAGGACTAGGCATAGAAGCCTCGCCAACATTGAAACAATTTTCATCATGACACGTCCAAATATAATAGTTACCTTTAAAACCCTTCAAATAGAGGTGTCGAGATATGTTTTGTGTGTCACGTTGCTTCATATTTCTACACCGGGAACAAGGACACAACGTAGTTCCTCGTTCTTAATATGAAGCGTGATTACACACAAAAATGATAAATGCATTTATACCTTCCTTAAATTCTTCAGTCACACAATTCCTCTCTGGATCTACACGTCGATCTAACCACTTTCTTGAACAAAAAAAACTACCCATTTTCTCCTCCAACTTTCTTCTCTAAAAATATGATAAGTTCTAAACCAGAAGAAGAAGATGAAGTTATTTTTAGTTTCTAAATTAGTCACAGATTAGTCACTGAATGGTTTTCGTAGCGAAAAAAGCCACAGATTTGTCACGGATCAAAATCCGTGGCTTTATTTCAATAATGGAACATGACATGATTAGACTTATCTGACTATACTGACAAGCTACGGAAAGCATTATGTGATAAAGCTGTGGAAATTTTGTCACGAATTAGCCATGCACCCAATTCGTGGCTAATTTGCTACGGTTTTCCACGAATTAGTCATGGCAAATTTGCGACGCTTACATCCGTGACTAAATCGTGGCTATTTTGTCACAACTTGTCACTGATTAGCCATGGATTGTGGAATTCACGTTTCATGGCTAGATCGTGGCTTTTTCGTGGCAAATTTACTTTTAGCCACAGATCCCCCGTAGCAAGGTCGTAGCTATACAATTTTTTTGTTGTTGTCATCATTATTCTCTGCGTTGCTTCACTCTGGATTCTAACACGACTGATCCGGATAGACACATTCACAATGCAGCATGGGTTATTTATTTTCTCAAGTCATGGAGGTGATGGGTAGCTTAGTTACCCCAGTTTTGCAGTCTGTTAGGATTCCACTCGAGTTTTTTCCTCCGAATCCAACAACGAACATGGTGGATGAGCACTTTATAGCAAATACAAAGTGGTTTGCTCGTTTCAGGATTATCTTTACGAGGATTTAGATGGAAAAATTTGTGAGATCCACTTATCGAAGCTCGACTTAACCAGTATCACTTCCTTTTTCAACATCCAATTTCTACCAGGTATTGAGTCTCTCAACAACCCTCCTTCTGCAATTCCCAATGCACCAAGATCTTAAGGGCGAATACGCCTCAACCAGTGGCGAGCCCGAGCTCCAAGTTCAGATGTTGAGGTTCCTAAGGATCATGAGGAGTACATTCTCCAACCGGTGAGGGCTGATATGACTCAGGCAGAGTAGATTGCATGAATTATGGACGCACAGTGGCGCAACAACAGCTTGATGCGGTGCATTCTGAGGATGGTTTCAAGTTGTTTCCGCCCACTGAGGCGCCACAGTGATGATGATGAGATGGAGCACGCTGAGCAGCGAGAGGTTGGCGATGGTTCGGGTCACATTTTCGATTGAGAGATTTTGAGTTTCATTGTAGTATTTTTCTCTTTCCTCAGAACTCATGTTATTTGATATTTTCTATGTTTTTGATAATTTTTCTATTTTCTCCTTCTCTCTGATTTATTTTCACATCGGGACGGTGTGAAGTAAGTCTGGGGGAGGGAATATGTAATAACGTTTATTTTGGATGTTTGTCAAAAATGATGAAATTTGTCAAATTTTTCGTTTTGAATTCACTGAGTCAATCGAGTCGAAGGAACTATGATCAAAATCGATGATGATAATTAACCAAGTGTGGGTATGGTATTCGATTTCTCTAGACTATTAACTTTGATTTAATTGCTGAGATTAGGATTGGAACCCCATTACTGATTGATTTGTTTCTAAAAGTTCTGATCTCTTGAGTTATTGATGATTTGAGGCTAGCTCTGCCATGATAGGACTTAATTTGAACTTGAATTATTCTTGCTTATGGTGTTGATATACTCTAAGAATTAGTTACCTTGCTCTTCAATGTTCTGCAAAACCGACAAGTTCTTCCAGTACGATACTGATCCCCTCTCTCTCTCCCTTCAGAAAATAAAGAAATAGTTCAGAAAAGGGTTGAAAGCGTGACATAGAAGTCCGTAGTCAAACCCCAACGAATTGCCAATTGATAAAAAGAATGATGAAAAGAAAAGAAAGAAAAGCGCACAAATGCAAATAAATAAAAAAAGAAAAGCAGTAAGATAAGAAAAAAAAGAGAAGTGAGAAAAGGGAGAAAAAGGATTGGGACCGGAAGTCGGTTGATGCTCTGTTTGGTATGGGCATTTAGATAGAAGAGGTACTTGAGTAAATTGATTGATATACCATAGGTGAGAATGCATATATTTGAAATTAGTTGAATTTAAAGAGCTGATTGATATGATTTGGTACTTGATTGATTTACGATTTAGAGTAGGAAACAGGTTATTGGTTTAGTTGTTGTAAACAATTCATTTAAAGTAATTGTTATAGATTGATGTCTTTTGAATTTTGGAACTATGCTTATGGCTAATGAGAATTTGTGAGTTTCTGTGTGGTCCATTTCAAACATCTTTTCCGGATTAAATCTTGCTTTACTTGAGAACAAGCAAAGATCTAAGTATGGGGGAGTTGACATTGCTCAGTTTTAATGCATAATAGTGGGCATTTATGTCAGCCATTCTGCATTATTCTGAGTGTTTTCCTTGTATATTTGGTGTATTTTCAGGATTTTAGGTGTTCGGGTCGTTTGAGAGTTAAGATTCATTTCAAAGCATTTAAGAACAAAGCAGCAAAATTCTCAAAGTTCAGAATGAAGTGATTGATCGTGCACTATGGAGATCGATCGAGCAATATGTTTGGAGAAGTGCACGATCGGGTAACACTGGTGCTCGATCGGGCATTTTCTCCTGAAAAAATCCGAAGCAAGTGATCGATACAGCAACAAAGAGAACGATCAGGCACTATTTTAATGTGCTCGATCGAGCACCAGAGGGATCGCTCGAGCATTTCACCCTAGAAGAACATGAAAATTTCCTAATTTTGCATCCAAGTCCTCAACTTATCCAATTTCCATATTTTTCTATTTTTACATTTTAGACTATAAAAGCCTTTGGCTTAGGTTTATTTTGATTACGCTTTTCACAACTTTTGAGCTTTTACTGGGAGAAGAATTCATGAACCTTGTATTTGGAAAAGAGATTATGAACCCTTTTATTATATCTAAACTTATTTTAATTATGTGTTCTTAAAAGATATTGAATTGTTTATGCTTTGCGATGTCTGAGTAGTTCACTAGTTAAGTTTTAGGTTTTCCCAGGGAAATCAAGGTTTATTGTTAGTATTGTTCATAAGGAGGTTGAATTTTAGGTTCTCAGTCTAGATTTATTCTTAATGCATGAATTAGCTTAATCACCTAGTTCTTGATAATAGGTTGATAAATACAAAGGAATTTGGTTTAGACATCTGACCTAATCTCGATGAGTAAATGTCTTTGCTTGCGGAAGTATTGTCTTAGGGTTTTATGAACTTATCAAATCTGAATTGTAATGCATATTTGAATTATCTAAATACATCAGAAGTTTGTCTTTAGTAATTTGAATATAGGGATTACTACTTCGGAAGGAGATTAACCTAGTTTCTATCTTTTGAGTTGAGAACTATTTTCAAACGAAAATCTCTACATGATAACCTGACTTTTAAACCTGACTACCTGTGGATTGCCTAATGCCTGACGTATTTATTTCATCGGTTACAACCGCTTTTATTATATCGTTTTGATTCGTTACAACCAACTTAATTATTCTACCTTAGCTTGATTTGAAGTTAAACTTAATTGTGTGCTTTCTGGTCTCTGTGGATTTGACCCTTTGCTTTACTACATTGAACTGTACTCTGCAGTATTAGTATTATGATTAAATTCTTAACCTATCAGTGATGCCATATTTTCTTCGTAATACTTTCATCCACAGAATTGACTCCCCTTTTGACAAATGCCAACATAATTTTCCAAGTAGAGCCAAATTCATCATCTCCATTGAACGTAACCCTAAGCCTTTGGTTTTCATACCTTCTTCGAAGATAATAATTGTATGCGTTTCTTTCCCGGTGAGCTACCACAAATAAAGTTCCTTATGATTTTCTCTACATCATTTAAAATAGGCAGTTTAATAAAACTCATACTATATGTCGGAAGAGCTGCATTTACCTATTTAGATAGTGTGATACGCCCAACCATACTAAGAGTGCGACTTCATCCTCTTATGAAGTATTGGTATACCAATATATATTCCTAGGTCTCGTGTGATAGAGATACCACTCTCCATGCTTATCGAATTTACAAGACTTCGACTCACATTACATGTGAAGAAAATCTTCGACTTCTTAAGACTAACTTTTTGTCCCAACACTTCACAAAAGGATAATTGTACTCTCCGAATAGTTCTTATTTGAGCCACTAAAGCTTCTGAAAAAGATCTAAATCATCTGCAAAACATAAGTGAGATAACAAAGGGCCTCTCCGTGAAACGCGAATTGGTTTCCAAGATCCATGCCCAACTTCAAAGTTGATCAAATTGCAAAGTCTTTCAATGCAAAGGACAAGTATGAAAGGTGATAAATGATCTCCATATATTACTCCACGAGAAGGACTAAATTTATCTGTCCTTTCACCGTTACATAACACACTCATTCTTAGTTTTGAGACACAATTCAATATCCAATTAACCCATACATCCGAAAATCCAGCCGCTAGTAGTGTTTCAGGTAAGAAATCCCATCGGATCCTATCATAAGCTTTCTCTAGGTCCAATTTATGCAACATATAACCGTTACGTCCTTTCTTTCGTCTCATAGAGGTTTGCTTCTTTAACTACCACTATATTATCGACACCAAGTCTCCATGGATATGAAACTTGTTTGTTCTGGTCCAATCAACTTTTAAAATAACACCTTTTAACCGAATCACCAACATCTTGGTAATAATCTTAAATAAGAAATTACAAAAAATAATCGGTCTAAATTGATATACTTCTCAAACTTAGCCACTTTGCCTAAAGAACCAATAAAACGTCACTTGTACTAGTGGGAATACTCCACTTTGGAAAATTTCCAGCACAAAGTGAATCACAGATTCACCGACCACATCCCAATTTTTTATAATAAAAGGATTGATAACTATATGGTTCTAGAGCTTTGATACTTATATTGTTAATAGCTTCCTCTACCTCATTCTCTATAAAAAACCTATCTAAATGTTGTTTCTCATGTAAATTCAAAATTTCAAAACCATTATGAGTTAATGGAAAAGAAGTCGGATTCACATCTTCCGTGGCATAAAGGCGTTTATAGTAGTCAATAACCAGACTCTCCATAGCTACTTGGCCAGTTACCCATCTTCCATCTTCATCCTTAAGAGTATCAATATGATATATGCATCTTCGAATAATCATATACATATGAAAAAACTTTGAATTTCGATCCCCCATGGCAAGCCAAGCTTCTCTTGATTTCTGAAACCACTTCATCTCTTCCATTTCAACAACTTCATTCACCTCATTCATCAATTTGTTTTCCTTCTCGAGTAAATTTTTAGTTGTAGTATGGCACTCATCAACTAAACCATAAACCATAAACTACTTGTACATCTGCAAAAAAAACTTATTCTTTTTGTTACGAGTATCTCCAAACACCTCTTTATTCCTTTCTTCCGTTTATAGCTTAAGCTTAAACTCCTTCCCGAGTAGGAAAATATTTTTCCCAAGCCAAAATAAGCATTTCCTTTAAAACCTCATACTTTAGCCACATTTCCTCGAACCTAATTGGTCTACATTTAGGACTTACTATCCTTAGAGGAAACAAATGGAGAAGCAACGGTGCATGATCAGATGAGAGAAAAGGTAAATGTGACACCTTAGCTTCCGACCAATTTAATCTCGAATTAGTGCAACCAAAAAACATGTCCAAGTGTTTAGCCACAAAGTTATCATTTAGTCTCCCCCTCTTCCAGATGAACATACCTCCTATGTAACCCAAATCCACAAGTGATAGTTTATTAAACCATCTATTAAATTTTACAGAATCTCTTAACAAACCACCAGTTCCGTCAGTTCTCTCTTCTACATTAGTAATCATATTAAAGTCTCCTCCGATAAATATAGGATCTGCTACTCCAACTATTTTTTCCTTTTACTCCTTCCATAAGCCAGTCCAGCGACATATAGACGGTGCTTCATAAACAACAATTAGTCTACATACCTCTGCCTCTTTCCTTATCATCAAATGAATAAATTGGGAAGAAGAAGCTAACACTTCAACATCCCCGACATTAGCCTTCCATCAAATCCATCGACCACCACTTTGGCCCACCGCATCAACCCTATAATTATAATTAAAACCCAAATTCCTACAGATTTTTGCAGCTTTATCTCCATCTGCATGTGTTTCAAAAACAGCTAGCATATCAACCTCAAATTTCTTCAACAAATATCTTACATGTCTACTAAAATTGGGCTTGTTTGCACCCTAACAATTCCATAGTATACAACTTAACATCGGATTATTCATTATGTGTAGAAAAACCAGGGACAACCACTATGCCAAGGCATTCGATCCCCCTCCACCCAAAACAACTCCAAAATCATTCTCCATTTTCTTGTCATTAAAATGACCCATTGGGCCCATATTAGTGACTACACTCAAATCTTTCTCCATTAGTGGTTTGCCATTTACTACACTTTCTTAAATGACATATTCACAAGATGATAACAATAACACATTCTTCTCCCCCACAATATGTTCATGTTTACCAATTTGATGAAAGTTTGGAGAACACCACACACGTTTGACAAATAAAAAAACTTTGTTATTTACTTCTCAAAATCTTTACAAAAAATTTCTTTATACACTTGTAATGTAAGTTACCCTACTGATACACTTCACGATTCTAACCTTTTCCCTTTATCCCCTTGTTCACTCCCCAAATGACTCACAACCTCTCAAGGAAAGGCAAAACCTAAACCCAAATCCCAACAAAAGTGACTAAAAGTGTTAATCTCTATTATACACCTTTAGACCCTTTTCACGTCCTAACAGACACCTGAGATCTGTTCCTTTACCCTCTGTTTTTCCCAGACGTCTCTCACAGACTCTCTTGAACAGCTTTTAGAAAAACCCTAACCCCATTAAGAACGGCTAAAAGTGTTAATCTTTATTACACACTTTTAGCCTCCTTATATACACGCCCAAAACCTAGCAATCCCCTTTCCTTTTCTTTGTTATTCCCATAACTGATGTTTCCTTTTCTGCTACTTCTCACAGCTTCCATTTTCTCCATAGGAAAACTTATTCCTTTCCAAAGTAATTCTTTTTCCTTAATCGTCCACTTCATTTCTGTATTTTAAGATTCATGTCTCTTGAGTTCCCGCTCAATCTTTCTGTGTCACGTCCTGAGCATCTCCCAGCTTTCTTGCATGTCCACGAGATCTGTCTGTGACACCACCTATGAGTATACTCAGGTTTCCAACACTCAAATAAGAACTTGATATGTTTGTGCAACATCTTGAGGTTTGCTCATGTTTCCTGCATCGTCAATCTTGATTTGTTTGTGACACATTATGAGCATCTGCTCAGGTTTCCAGTCTTGTGTTTATGCGTAGGCTTTCTGCATTTCCACTTGATATATGTGCAACATCCTCAATTTTCCTGAATCTCCACTTGATCTGCTTGTGCAACGTCCTGTGAGTCTGTTGAAGAGTTCTTGCATATGTCTGTACATCATTCTGTGGATCTGTCTGTGCAACATCATATAAGTCTGCTAGGTTTCCTGCTTCTTCAATCTCCCCCTTTTGACTTAGTTTGATAACCAATCACTCATTGCATTTTTTACCTGTCTCAACACTAGCAAACTAGAAACATCCAAACACACATATCCAACAGATAGTTGTGAACGAAGAAAACTGTCACAAAAAGCATAAGTAACCTTACAAATAGCAACAAACAAGTATGCTTAGATCAGTCACCACAAGTATAAGTAACCTAACAGATGAACAAAAAAGTATGCTCCCCCTGAATTTTAGGCATGTTTTCTCTCCCTGCTTGGTTGCACAACTTAGTCAAAAACATCAGACAGGAAAACAGAGCACTCAAAACAGAAGACTTACCTGCATCACGAATGTGTGACAATACCTAGATCGTTTGGTGGTCAATATGTTGATATCACAGAAGTGTACTGTTTATCTGAAGATTACCAGCACTGTGAGAGATGAAAACTCGAACATGTTGTCCTTCATAGTTCAATGCTACATGACTCACATATTTTGAGTTTCTTTGTTCGTGCCCAACTGTTGCAATATATGGTGCATAAGTACGCTGTGAAGCCATCATATAAGTCCAAGCTTTGATTCTTTCATCAATAAGTACATCCTTTGGTGATATAGTCTACATATCGCTCATTGGCAGTTTCCACATTCACAAATAGGTGAATTAAGACAGTTGGTAAAACACATCAGGTAAGTCGCGAATGGTAACAACCCTAAGAGTCTGAACATGATACCCTCCCCAAGATAGATCATCCTTCATATACTTAATGAATTGACTGTGCGGAAGCAGAAAGCAATGAAAGAAAATGTGCCTTACTTGGAAAAAATCATGACATATTACCGGCAATGCATAACAAATAAACCAAGAATCACTGATTTAAACCACAAAGAGAACTCAACAAATATACTTACATACACTTGTACAGAAAAAAACACATCAAAGAAGTTAAAGTATGGGGATCACAGTAAAGCACACACCTTAAAATATTAGTTTATACCTTTCAGATATCCACCAGAATAGGCACCACTCATCGATTGTTTCTAGAGTATATCACAAACCTGAGATTCAAACAGCAGAATAAGTGTAGAGTTATTTGAATAGCTAGTCTTTTACACTGGCATGCCTTCATCTCATGTGATGCTGAGTTTTCAACCTTCTCTGTGCACACAGAGGCAGCTGGAATTTCCTTTGGACAAGTGCATAATATGATAGAATCATGAACTTGTACCATCACTTGACTTCTCAAGTACAAGTTCATTGTGCAGATTCTTTATGTATCTTTTTCCATTTTTTTGTTTTTTTTTTCCTCAGCTCTTTGACCTCCTCTATGATGCACACAACTGTACTGGCACACACTAGACGGCATGACAGGCAGCTATTTTCCATTCATTATACACCATTAGTACAAGTTGATACTTTTCTTGTTTGGCCTCATATCTACAGTTACTCCTGTCGTGTGTGCCACCTATCAGAATGTTCACAAATATAGTGAACTCAAGTGGTTTAGTAACTTTATCAGCCAATTGAAACTTAGTACTTATGTGATCCACCACAACTAATTTCTCCTCGACATGATCCCTGATACAATGGCGTCTCATAACTATAGGCCTTGTTCTGGAATACTGAACAAGATTCTTGGAGATGTTGATTGCACTTTGGCTGTCACATTTCATAAACATGGTGTTAGACACAAATTCAGAATCACTGCTCATATATTTTATCCACAAGCATTGAGTGCAATGGCTTCTACAATTACTGTAGTCAGTCTCAGCAGTAAGTGAACACTCCATGTTCTGATTATAGTTCAACAACACAATGTGATTGTTAACCAAAATAGGTCCTCTTCGACTCATGTTTCTTTGGTTGTTCAGACTCCTGACAATGCACTTTAGTGTTAAGGGATGCCATAACTTGGGTTGCACTTGACATCTGACACACACACCACTACTCAGACTGATGTCAGGTTGACTTGCTATGAGATATAATAGACGACCAATTATCCTTCTACACAGCTGTTGGTCTGAGTTGCCACTTCGTTCATCTTGTGATAGCTTGCATGATGTCCTCCTAAGTGTCTTTGAGATTTTTCATAAGTCCATTCCCAATCTTGACACGAGGTTCTTTGCATAGGTGTTCTGTCTCAAAAGTATTTCTTGTTCCTTTTTGTTGTACCTACACAACAGGAAAATGGGTTAGTTCACCACATATGGAAAAAATATGTTTCATCCATCTGAGACAGTCATCAATGAGATTATGGTTTATGGCATCAAACACAAAATCCTCCACGTATGTCTAAATTTCATTTTTCTTGTGGATGAACAGTGTTTCGTCTAATATTCCTTGAAAGTAGCCTTGTTCCAGGAACCAGGTGGTCAATCTTTGGTATCATGTCCTTTGGGCTTGCTCCAACACTTTCTTCAGCTTGTACGCATGTTGTGAAAATTATGGATCCTTAACTCCTGTATGTTGTCCAATAGTTATGTCATCATGAACACTTGCACTATTGACATCCATTCGAAGCAGTTTGAGACCTAACAGATATTTGATCACCAGCTGAAGCCGAATGAACTCACGTCTGGAAATAGGGGAATCCATCTCATCAAGGTCCACTTCTTCTACCTATGAAGGTCTCTGAGTAGCCACCATCATCTTGTTTCTTACCACATGACCATTCTCATCAACTTTATCCTTAGCGACCCACTTGGTGCCCATAACATTAACCTCAATCGGTCTTGGTGTTAGCACCCACACTCTACTTCTCTTAAACAGCTTCAACTCTTCCTCCATGGACCAAATGCAACCTTTTTGGCTAAGGCTTCCTTGTAGGTATTCAGTTCCACCATTGATACACATCATGTGTACCCCACCATTTCTTTGAAGTTTGTGTGGTTCTTCTCTAGGATCCGTATCACATCTTGCATAGACTGATTCTGATGAGTACATGTGGTGTTCACTGTACCAGGTTCTTCATCAAGATTATCTTCACTGTTCAGTGCATCTTCCTGAACCTTTTCTTGGGTGGGTACTACTAGCTCTACAAAGATGATTCCTTCTGAGAGGCTTGCAGCATCTTCAAACACAACACTAATTGTCTCTATCTCTATATTAGTCCTCTTGTTACAAACTGACATGTATTCACCTCTGAGTACACATTGAGCTTTTTCTTCTCAATAACTTGAATGGCGTGGCTTTGTCTTTTTCTCTTATAATCTTGTTCTGTTGTGGAGCTTTTGGTACAATTCTCGGTGTAGAGTGTTGCTGTGAAATACCCTGAACATTGACACACCTGTTAGGATCTTTGTTTCGAAACTCACATCCCAATATTCATTCTTCAATTTAGGAAGCTGCACTTTTACTTGCCTATCATTGAAGGGCGATCTACAGAAAAGGTTGTTTTCCACTTCCAACTTGGGTATCCACCTGAATAGCTCTTGATTTTCTACTCTGATATGTGTCCTCACACTTATGTCCTTAGACTTCCTGTGCCATTGTACCAGCTGGTTGGTGAGTGTCGCTGTGAAACATTTTTCAGAATGATACCTCATATACCACATCTTCCCTTATCGCACTCCTTTGAGATTAACCTCACTTGTCTTGTACTCTGCCTGAGAATCATCTCTTGTGAACATAGCAATCATTCCTTTATCACCCACCAGATTAATTCTTCTCACATTTGCCTTGAGTTCTTCAACATAATGTACATCCTGCATACTGGGATTTTTAACATCACTTGTGACATCTTTTTCATCTGTATTGCCTTTGGGATAGTCACTATCAAAATACAATCCAGTCTCTATCAAAATACAATCCAGCCTCTTGTAATAAGTCTAGTGAATCTTCATAAGTATAAGCTGAATTGCAATAGCTGAACTCTTTTCTGAACCATGATTTTTCTTGATATCTTCTGCCACAATGATATTTATGATGATGTATTATCTAGGGAATTCTAGTATTCCACCATAAGAAATGAATCTTGAAGTGACAACATGTTTCACATTTATGCTCCCAACATGGTTGTCATTGTCATTATGATATTTCTCCCAGAGCTCCCTTTCAGTTTTAACAAGGACTTGTCTTTTTGAACATTTGCCTTGATGCATTGTTACAGGTTCAGAAACATGCTGTTTGGCAGCCTCAGGTTCACAATTTATTGATGCTTTCACCATTGTTATTGAGTCCAGATTGATTCCCTGGTGACCAAAACCACAGTTCCTAGTGCTATTTTCATCTGTTGTGAACAACTTATCACAATCCTTTTTTGTGTGCGGTGATACAGGATTATGGTCCTTGATTTGAAACAGACTCCCACACAAGGTCTTGTAGTTATCAGACATCACTAGCTTCAGTTCTCCTTTTGTGTCAGAGTTGGTGATTTTTTCAATGGTTCCTTCACATGCTACCTGATTTTTCACACTGTTTTCTTATGAGTTTGAAACAACACACACACCATCCTTTCTCACAAAGGATTTCTCTTTATTTTTTTTGTTTGGTCTTGTTGTGGCCTTCACTTGTGCCTTTAGATCTCTGTTGGTAGGTACTGCACGTCCTTGTCCACAATCATGGTTCTTTAAATACTTTTTGATAATATGCTCAACAACATCTTATTTGTTCTTGATGTAACCTTCACTTCTGCCTTCAGCTCTGCTACTGGTAGTTATCCCACATCTTTGCCCACGATCATGGTTCTTTAAATACTTTCTGACAATGAGATCAGCCACATCTTGTCACGGTTTGGATGTGATGTTTTGCTCAGATATTGTGCACATGATTCTTTTCTTATTAATCTTCTCCTGTATGATTCCCAGCTCACGTTCCCGCATCATTTTCACCACTTGATTGCAATTCATCTTATATGGATTCTCTGCTACTTAAATAGCTGATTTGTGTGACTGGAACTGGTTGGGTAGACAGCATATAAGCTTCTTTACCAGTTTCTTGTCCTTGTAACATTTCCCAAGGCCCTATGATGCAGCAGCAATGGATAACAATTTTTTGCTAAAATATGCAACACTTTCTTGTTTACCCATCTTGAGTCTCTAAATTCCAATTTGAGCAAGTAAATTCGAGTTCTTCTGATGCATTCTTGTACATGTTTTTCCAAACAGTCGTAGTTGACTGCTCTCTTAACGAAGGGATGTGTTGACTGCTCTCCATTCCTAGTCACAAGATCTTCACCTATTTGTGAAAGAATAAATGCATTTCCTCAGATGCCCGCTCTGATAACAATTGAAAGTTTGGAGAACACCACACACGTTTGACAAATAACAAAACTTTGTTATTTACTTCTCAAAATCTTTACAAGCAATTTCTTTATACACTTGTACTGTAAGATACCCTACTGATACACTTACACGATTCAGACCTTTTCCCTTTATCTCCCTGTTCATTCCCCAGACGACTCACAGCCTCTCAAGGACAGGAAAAACCTAGACCCAAATCCCAACAAAAGTGACCAAAAGTGTTAATTTCTATTATACACCTTTTAGACGCTTTCACGTCCTAATAGACACCTTGGATTTATTCCTTTACCCTTTGTTCTTCCCAGATGTGTCTCATAGACTCTCTTGAACAGCTTGTAGAAAAACCCTAACCCCAATTAAGAACGGTTAAAAGTGTTAATAATTATTACACACTTTTAGCCTCCTTATATACACGCACAAAACCTAGGAATCCCCTTTCCTTTTCTTTGTTATTCCCATAACTGATGTTTCCTTTTATGCTGCTTCTCACAGCTTCTCACAGTTTCCAGTCTTGTGGTTATGCTCAGGATTTCTGCATTTTCACTTGATATATGTGCAACATCCTCAGGTTTCCTGAATCTCCACTTGATCTGCTTGTGCAACGTCCTGTGAGTCTGATCAAGAGTTCTTGCATCTGTCTGTATAGCATCCTGTGAGTCTGTCTGTGCAGCTTGATCTGTCTGTTCAACATCATGTACGTCTGCTCAGGTTTCCTGCTTCTTCATTTGAAGCCCATCCTTATATCCTTGAACTATTCCAAAAACTATACCACGCACCGGTTTTGTTGTCTTATTAAACTTTTGTCTTGTTCGTTTATTAATACCATATCTTGTTTCAAATATAGTTGCCATGGATACAGTCTTCTTCCTATCTCCTTCTGTAGTATCCGACAATATCTATTTGTGTTTCAGTATGATCACCTCCTTTGCTTGTAAGGATACCACACCACCTGCATCTAAACCTTTATTATTCTTCACCAAGGTTCTTTTTCCAGCCTCTTTACTACTCTCTGCTACGTCCATTCTTTCTACTCCCTCTATCATAGTAGATTCTTGTTTTTCCTGCAATCTACCAAAATCATTCGAAGTGCTCACCATAACCTTCATAATAATCCCCTTTCCTCTCACCAATTCTCGATTCTCCTGCATAATGCGAGAATATTTTGACTTTCGTGAACCCTTAACTAGCTAAAAGCCTTCTCCATCCATCCTCTCACTTCCATGTTTTTGTACCTCCGGCACACTTTTCACTTATGTAAATTTCTCAGCTTTTTACAACTCACAACTATGAATAGATTGTCCATACAAACCACAATATTGACAAATTTGGTTCAAACCTTCATAAGATATCAACTATCTCTCCCCATTCACTACTATTGACCCCCCTCAGTGGTTTCTTCATATTATCTTCCACACATATACTTCCCACTAAATGGTTTTTTCTTTCAATTTTTTTTCTTTTTTTGAAATTTTTGTCATATTCAAAACGTATCCATCTTTGTAAGAATTAGTGATCAAAAATTTAGGAATTCATTGAAATATTATTAAACGTTCAAATTCCAAAAATACCACACACACTCAAAAGTTCCAAGAATACTATCAAATTGTTTTTTTTCGAAAATACCACAAAAATGAAATGTTAATTTTGAGGGTATAAAATTTGAATTTTTGAGTTTGTATTCACGAAATAGAGTATATGGTTTAGTTTTGAAAGGGTATGGTTTNGTTTTTTTTTTTTTTTTTTTTTGGGGGGGGGGTTAGTGTTTAAATTTGATATTTTAAAGCTATTTCAAAATTGTGATATTTTTGAAACAAAAACAATTTTTTAGTATGTTTAAAAAATTATGGTATTTTTGGAACACATCCATTTTTTACAATCATCAAAAGTCAGTTAATTCATGTTCAAATGTTGTTTTCTTTTTATTACTTTTACTCTATTTTGATCCTATTGTTCAGATTTCATCAATTTTTTTAGTTCATTTGATATTATATTTATGCACTTTTTTGTCAGCAAAATTAGAAGATAAATTTAAGATTAAGAAAAAGTAGTGGATGATTTAGAAATCCAAGTAAGTCTCGAGGAGCCGACTGATGAGAAAATCCACTTCTGTTTTCGTCGCACAAGCGAGGATATTTGCTCTCTCATTATGTCCTTGGAGGTTGTATAGTAATCGGAAGCTTGGTTTGACGCTACATTTATATATGAGAAATGACTAGAATACCGCACTTTGTTCAAAAATTACTAAAGTGGTTTTAAAACCCTTGTAAATTACGATTCACTCCCTTGCTTACTTTTCTCCTAATTTGGTTAATTTTTAATTAACAACATAGGTCACTAAACTGTATTCCACGTCATCAAAATTGTATTCCATGTCACTGAAACATTTTACACATAAACATATTATATATCAAATTTCTTAGATACTCTACTATTTTACTCTGACTAAAGAAAAAAACGGTTTAGTGACCTACTTATATCGCTCGTCGTCTTTTCCGAAATCGTCATCATCGAAATCATATTGTTCGCCCTCGTCAAAATTTCTGGTAAGTTGCGATTGATGTTGATATATGGTGTGAATGAGTTTGATTCTGGTGCAGACGATTTTGATTTATGTTGTGACTGAGTTTGATTTTTTTTACGACCAAGTTTGATTTCCATTGTGATTGAGTTTGATTCTGTTGTAGATGAGTTTCATTTATGTTGTGTATGAGTTTCATTTTACATATAATAAAAAATCTTCTTAAACACTCTAGCATTTTAGACGGAGTAAATAAAAAAAAACAACGGTTTAGTTTCCCTAGTTTTTGCCCTCGTCGTCTTCTTCGAAATTTTCTTCGTCGAAATCTTATTTTCCCTCGTCATGTTCTCTGGTATGTTGCGAGCGATTTTATTTATATAATGCGACTAATTTTGATTTCTGATACGAATGAGTTGTATATTCAGATGTGACTGAGTTATTTTATATAGTGGTTGAGTTATATATCTTATTGGTGCTGAGTTTTAATTATGTTAGGGCTGATTTTGTTTTCCATTGCAGCTGGGTTAGTTGTATTTTTGGCTAATTTATATTTGTCTTTATATGATCATATTTCTGCCTCTGAATATCAAACACGGGATTACCCTCCAAGACGTTATGCAGTAGGGGCTTCTAATATTGAAAAAATCATTTAATCATAATGTCCATTTGGGAGAGATCCCAGAAGTTAGAGAAATAATTGTTAATGACGTATGGGAAGATCTGAAGTTGTTACCTGTTGTAATCATTGCCAGGCTAGGTGATAGCAATATCGTGTGCCCTGATAAGACGGTACATTATCTATTTTATAGACAGCTTCACATGAATAAGATTGAGATTTGGAGTCTCGTTCATGATAAACTATCAGGTTTGGATTAAACGAATTTGCTGAGATAACTGGGTTAAACACAAACCCACCGCCAAAGGAAAGTTTTGAACCTGAACCTGAGCAATACGAAGCTTTCTAGGATGAGTTGAATGTACTGTGTGGGATGGAACCCAAGTGTAATTAATTGAGGGACGCATTTAATGTATGTCGGACATGGATTAAAGAAATCCGCAAATGGTTGGGGCTATTATTCATGCAAGCCATGGGTATTCATGTTTTGGATCCTAATTCTAGGATACCTTTTGAAATTGTAAAAAGAGTATTCGATGATGAAGCTATGATGGCATATCCATGGGGTCGTTATGCATTTAAATTTCTTATTTATTCTATTAACTTGTTGAGTCCAGTAGGTAACTCATACACCATCAATGGTTTAGATCACATGTTATTGGTTTGGTCGTATGAATCTGTCATTTGCTTCGGAGAGCTTTTTGGGAATAAGGCAAGTGACGGGGAGGTTCCACTTCTTCGATGGGGTGGAAGTTGTACACGTGCAGATTTTAATTCTGCCAACTCTGATGAGATCAAAAATATGGCAAGGTAATGTCTCAGACCGAGTTTTTTTTTATTTGGTGGATGTTTTATGTTGAGATGTTTTGTCTCTCATGTTTAATGGATGAGTTATCCTATTTATATTTTCTTGGTGACTGAGATACGAGTTATTGATAGCTACTTTTTATTTGTGAGATGGCTAAGATATCTAGCTTTTATTTTTAATCGTGGCTGAGTTACGAGTTAGATAGTTTTTATTTACTTGATGGCTAAGTTTTTTTGAATTTAAAGGCTGGGTTATGTTTTAAGGTTTTCAGGTGCACATGAGGAATATGGTCATGAAGGATTCCTTAAAAGAGATGTTTCGATAGTGGCTCGAAAAATAAGATGACCCACAACTTTTGAACTTGATAACAGACCTACACGCATGCCGCTCTGTTAGTGGTTTTTGGGATATGCAGAGGAATGAGAAAAATAAAAGAAGGAAAGATGATGTCTCGGCTGAGGCTGAGCTACCAAAAAAGAAGCAGAAGAAAGGTAAGAAGCAGAAAAAGCTGTTGATGTAGGGAAAGAGAAAGAGAAGATAAAACAAAATCTTGTTACAGAGCTTTGCAGGAAATAGTTATTACTCTATCGGTGTTGACCCACTCAATTGAGGTGGTTACAAATTTTCTTCTTTAATTAGTCAGAGATGGAGTCCATAAGCGTGTGATAGAATGGGGTGTATGTGAAAGTTCCAGAAACAATGATTACCTCTCAAAAACCTAACCCCCTATCTGTAACATTCCCCTCGTCGCCGCAAATTCTATAGCAAAAGTCCGTTAATAGTCCACCCACAGCTAAGACCCCTTCAAAAGGTTTAGAGGAGAAACAGAGTGAGGTCTTGGAGCTTGTGGAGGCAAAAGCCGATGGTTTCAGGGCTAAACTAAATTCGAAAAGTAAAGTGGCCAAGACAAATGAGGTGAAGAAGGATTTTGCCAAGGTGGTTGTCGATGTCGATGAGACCGTTGTTTCTCCTCTTAAGGGACCCGTCACGAGGTGCAAGAAAAACATAATGAAGCTAAGAAGAAGGAAGCGGATGAGTTGACCAAGAAGGAGGTCGCTGATTAAAATACGAACAAGGCTGGGTTTAAAAATAAAGAGGTCGATGCTAAGAGGTAAGAAGACGCTGTTGCGAAGAAGAAAGAAGCAGCTGAGAAAAAGAAGAAAGATACAGCTAAATTAAAGAATCAGAAGGCGGCTTAGGCTCAGATAAATGAAGCAAAGGATGGGACAAAGCATGAGACCCCTGCTGCCCCTGCTGTTCCAAAAAATTAGATGAAATTTTAAGAATACAAAAGTGACAGAGGGCTATTTGCTTGCGGAAGTGACCCAGAAATTTCGGGATGAAGCCGCAGAAGAAGAATTGAGGTTGGAAAGAATAAATGCTGTTCGGGAGGAAATAGTTTAGTTATCTCCTAACATGTCAAGTATTTTCGAATGTGCTCCTAAAAATCATCATCGCCGTAATCACATTGTTCGCCCTCGTCGAAATTTCAGATAATTTGCGCTAGGTTTGATATACTGATGTGACTGAGTTATTTTATATAGTGGTTGAGTTATATATCTTATTGATGCTAAGTTTTAATTGTGTTATGGCTGATTTGTATTCTATCTCAGTTGGGTTAGTTGTATTTGTGGCTGATTTATATTTGTTTTTCATGATTAGATGTCTGCCTCTGAATATCAAACAAGGGGCTACCCTCGGAGACGTTACGCTGTAGGGGATTCTAATATTGAAAAAAAAAATGTTTGATCACAATGTCCGTTTGGGAGAGATCCCGGAAGTTAGAGAAAAAATAGGTAAGGATGTGTGGGAAGAGCTGAAGCGGTTACCTGTTGGAATCATTGCCAGGCTAGCTGATAGCAAGATCATGTGGTCTGGTAACACGGTACATTATCTACTTTGTAGATAGCTTTACATGAATAAGATGGAGATTTGGAGTCTCGTTTATGATCAACCTATCAGGTTTGGATTAAAGGAATTTGCTGAGATAACTAGGTTAAACACAAACCTACTGCCAATAGAAAGTTTTGAATCTGAACCTGAGCAATACGAAGATTTCAGGGATGAGTTGAATGTCCGCGTGGGATGGGACCCAAATATAATGAATTGAGGGAGGCATTAAAGGTTTGTCGAACATGGACTAAAGAAAAGCACAAATAGTTGGGGGTTTTATTCATGCAAGCCATGGGTATTCATGATCTGCATCATAACTCTAGGATACCCTTTGAAAGTGCAAAAAGAGTATTCGAGGATGAAACTATGATGGCATATCCACAGGGTCGTTCTGCATTTGAAGTTCTTGTTAAATATATTATGTTGGCAAGTAAAGTAGATAATTTATACACTGCCAATGGTTTAGTTCAGGTGTTATTGGTTTGGTCTTACGAATCTGTTACTTGCTTCGGAGAGCTTTTTGGGAATAAGGCAAGTGACGGAGATATTCTGCTTTTTCGATGGGGTGGAAGTTATATACATGCAGATTTTGATTCTGCCATCTCTGATGAGATAAAAAATTATGGCAAGGTAATGTTCCATACCGAGTTTCTATTTATTTTGTGGATGTGTTATGTTGAGACGTTTTATATCTCGTGTTTAACGACTGAGTTAGCCAGTTATTATTTTCTTGGTGACTGAGTTATGAGTTATTGATAGCTAGTTTTTATTTGTGAGGTGGCTGAGATATCTAGTTTTTATTTTTAATTGTGGCAGAGTTAGATAGTTTTTATTTACTTGATGGCTAAGTTTGTTTGAATTTTAAGGCTGAGTTATGTTTTAAGTTGTGCATGTGCCCGTGAGGAATATGGCCATGAAGGAGTCTTTACAAGATTTTTTTCCTAAGTGGCCGGATGAAGAAGATGATCCACAACTTGTGAACTTGTTAACAGACAGACACGCATCCCGCTATGTTAGTGGTTTATGGGATGTGCAGAAGAATGAGAACAATAAAAGAAGGAAGGCTGAAGTTTCCGCCGAGGCCGAGCTACCAACAAAGAAGCAAAAGAAATATAAGAAGCAGAAGAAAGTTGTTGATATAGGGAAAGAGAAGGAGAAGACAAAACAAAACGCCGTTACAGAGTTGGAAAGTGTGGGTGCTCTGCAGGAAATAGTTACTTCTCTGCAGATGTTGACCCACTCAATTGCGGTTGTGACAAATATGCTTCCTCAATTAGTCAGAGATGGAGTCGATGCGCGTCTGAAAGAACTGGGGGTACGTGAAAGTGCCGTAAACAATTATTGCCTCTCAAATATCCAACCCCCTATCTATAATATTCCCCTCCACACCGCTAAATCTATAGCAAAAGTCCGTTAATAGTCTACCCGTAGCTAAAACCCCTGCAAAAAGTTTTGAGAAGAATCAAAGTGTGGTTGTGGAGCTTGGTGAGGAAAAAGCTGGAGGTTTTATGGTTAAACTAAATTCAGAAGATAACCAAGGAAATCATGTGAAGAAGGATTTGACCAAGGTAAGATGTCGATGAGACCATTGATTTCATTGGTGTTTCTCCTGGTAAGGGACCTGTCACGAGGCGCACCAGCAAAAAGAAAGAATCTATGAAGCACGTCGCTGATCAAAAGACGGACGAGGCTAAGTTACAAAAGAAAGAGGACACTGATGCTACAAAGAAATGTGCCGCTGCTAAGAAGAAGCAAAAGGTGGCTGATTCGAGGAAGAATACGGTTGAGTTAAAGAAATAGAAAGATGCTGAGTTAGAGAAATAGAAGGATGCGATAAAAAATGAGAACCCTACTCCAATAAAGCCATCGAAACCTTGTGAGAATGTAATCAAAATAACTTTGAAGCCGAAAGATGCTACAGAGAAAAGTTTGGTTGTTGTAAGGAACGAACCAATTCAGTACAAAATGTTAGCGGAGTCTGAAGACGATGAAGTGGAAAATTTGAGGATGGCAAGAATAATAGCTCATCGGTAGGAAATGATTCTCTTATCGCCAACTGGGTCAAGTATCTCCAAAAGTGCTTATGAACCATAAGGTTTTCCTCGCATTTGTCCAAATGGGATGACGAAGTGAATGAGGAAGGGTTTTGATCCTTCACCATCAATATATGATCCTCTAGCACCTGTTGAGCCGGACAAATTGGAGAGACTTAATGAACACCGAAAGAAATTCAAGTATGGACGTTAACACCATCTGTTAATAACTCTGTCATCATTCTCTGCATAAACTGAGTAGTGTTTAATTGTACAGGGGCAAGTCATATATATGTCAAGCTGACGATGAGGGTTTCTCTTCAACGTTCTAGCCCTTGAAAGAGGGTATTGGCCAAAGAAAATTTTCAAGCTGACGATGAGGGTTTCTCGGTAATGTAAGTCTACTTGACGGCCGAGTTAATTAATTAACGGCTGGGTTATTTTATTTAGGCGACTGAGTTATTTACTCTTTGATGACTGGGTTATGATATTTTACTCTTCTTTTTAGAACATCTTGCTGCGTATCTTAGACTTCTCATCTGAAGGTCCCTCCCCATCCTTTTCGCCATGCATTGCCTTTTTTGATAGTTGGTTCCAATATCATATGAAACTCCATTACGATATGTTCAAGGTGGGACCTAAATCTTAAGAATTTCATAAAGGTTATTGAGATGTAGTAAATTTCATGTTTCCAATGGAGTTACAGACAAACTTGAAGTGGATACAAGATGTGGATCACTTTTACGGAGTACATAATGTAGGAGGCGATCATTGGATGGCGTATCACGCTGATCTACTAAATGAGAAGATTGATGACTATGACCTAATCATGATAGATGCAACACCCATAGGTGAGAATAGGGTGCTAGACTCATTTAAACTGCTAATGCAAATGATCCCAACAATGATGAAGGCGTTTGTTCCTCACGATCGCAAAATAATCAAAACAGTGATTGTGGGGGTGTATTCATTAAATTTTTTCGAATTTATAGCACTCAGTATAGTTTTTGATGGGATAAACGATAGAAATATTCAAGGTATATGTGTGAAGATGGCAGCAGACCTCTTGGCTGTCGGAGGATATGAAAATGTATTGATGCTGAAGAAGAATACTAATCACAGCCAAAGTGAATATTATTCTTTGTCTTGTTATAGGTGTTCCTAAGTAACGCGATAGTATGCAAAATTAAGGCTAAGGAAGGAAGGATTGTGGATTTTTTTTATGTTGGGTAGATTGATTGGGTAGTTCAATAAAATATATTAGCCTTTGCATTAAATTGGTAGATTGTATTGGAATTGTTTGAAACTATCTTTAAAATGTACATATTTTACTTAAGAACTCCGAAAGAATTAATAAAATCGCATAAAATTGACTAAGTATAGAATTGAACCTCATTTGGCCAAGTAAGAAAAATAAGGTTAGGTCGTTGCAAAGTGGTAATTCAGCCATACTTACCAAATGTTTGTATAACACAACTATGTCGTTAAGCTAAGCTAGCTGTTAAGCAGCCATATAATTCAGCCATACCTCAAACATTAATCACATATATGTTTCCACATTATGATTCAGAATTGATAATTTCATTGAGATCTATGTTGTCTTACAAGTAATTTTGATATACATTGTGGTTGGGTTATATATTATGAATGAAAGCGAGTGTTTAATTTACATCCTGGGTGAGTTATATATTATGATGTGTCTGATAACTTATACATGCACCACAAAAACTACCAACCGTTCATTAAGATAAATTTTCCTTGAAGATTCGGCTACATATTTGCGCCTCTTCGTACTACATTAATATCAAGCCGAGGTGAATTATTTCTTATAAAGTTACTAAGGTGAAACGCAGGTACGATGTTTTATAACGCAACTATGATGGGATTTTATGAGTGAAATGATGTCTTACTACGTTACCAAGGTCAAACGCGACTATGACGTATCTTTGAAGCTGATGTGATATTACAAAAAAGCAGAACACATAACTCAGTCGCAAACATTACTCAGTCGTAAACATATCTCAGTCGTAGAGTAAACATAACTTATTCGTGTGGTAAACATTACTCAGCCGTAAAATAAAAATAACTCATTCGTCAAGTAAAAAACATTACTAAGTCTGTTAACCAATAATGTGTTCGGTCCGTTCTGGTTTAAGTTTTTAATTTTCTTAAATAATCAAACGAAAAAGTTTTTAAAAATTTCTCGTTCGTATTCAAACAGAACTCAACCATAATTTAGTAAGATGTTATTTGAATGCAACTAATATTAAAATAACTTAATATAACCAAATAAGCATATTACAATCTATATTCATAGAGTAGATAATAACCCAATGTTCTCGTACTAATTAAGAAATGTCTTAGTTTGAAAAGGTCTCGTGATTTAAAAACCTTGAATCTCAAACCGGTCAAGCAATCCCGAATCGAGATTCCAGTAGACTACTTCAAAGGGTTGAGAAGCGCTACGGTAAAAATATGACAGCACAAGATCACCATAATGGGTAATGCCAATAATAACTAATCCATCTTTTTGACAAGAGATTTCCAAAGTGATGTCAAAATACGAATATGTCTTGTCTACTCATATTTGTGCTCGTTCTCCAAAATTCAAAATCCGAAGATTTCTTCAGTAGGTATCTAAAAGGAAGATATAAAAGCCCGTGTATACTTGTAATCGAAGATTATCGAGCGTAAAGGTCGAAGTCCATCGCAGCAAGTATATTGATGTACATAAAAGTTTATGTCTCCAAATAAAAAGTAATAACACAAAATAAGTGATTCGGAGAAAATATACAACCACCAAAATATATATACCCACCAACACATATGTTGTAATTGTCCGCAACTTGAAAGAGAAAAGCACAACGGACTGCTCTCCAAGCAAGGTTTAAATTCTTCAGGGTCAATACTTTTTGTACGAGAGCAGTATCATCTGAATCATCTATGCTAGACGCCCTCAAAAAGTAACTTGATCATAACCTATGAAATTTCGGGTCTTCGTTCTAGTAAATTTACATAAGGAAAAAACATAGATTCATCCGTTGTCGGATTATAAATTGTGACTATACATCTGTTCTCATTGCCTACCTAATCAAAACGGGTTATACACAATAGACCCCGAACCTAAGAGATAATAGAAAGTCGAAGTATGTTGCTCACAACAGAAAACAACAACCTTGATCGATTGTGAGCAACATCCATTTTCATTTCAATAAAAAATGTCCACCCAACAGATGACTCCACAATTTCAACACACAACGACACCTACCAATCATCTTCGGAGGAAACCATTTAGTAATTTGAAGTAGGAGATCAACAAGTATAGCAGGTAAATTAGGAGCTGGCGCACTACTACCAATGATCGTATACTTTTCGGCCATCGCAGCCAAAAAATATGAAATCGGAAGGTGATTTATTGACAGAGAAGAAATAGAATATTTGACGGCGAAATCACGGAAACATATACACAGGGTTATATGCTTATATAGAATAACCCTGACCGCAGAATAATAATTAGGTCATTCCGCGGGTAGGGTTATAACATGTTTTGATAACCGGACCTGAAAATTTTGGGGTGGAGTCAATGTGGTCTAACCGGATTCGATCAAGGTTTGATTATTGACAGAGAAAAAATAGAAGATTTGACGGAATGGTCATAAAAAAGAAGATTTGACGAAAATGGTCATAAAAATATACATAATTTTGTCTCACTAGGTTTTCTAGTATCAGGTTTTAACGAGGCTCCCTTTAATCACACTTCACACCTGCGGATTTACCGACACTAATACGTTTACTCGTTCCCGTCAGCTCTTTCTTATTCTTTCATTCTTTTGTACAGTGAACTCGCTTGAGCATGATCAATAAATTTAACATTCCATTAAAAAATATATATACATAATGTTATATACTTATATAGAATAATCCTAACCCCAGAATAATAAATAGGTCGTAAAGTAAACATAACTCCGTCGTAAAGTAAAGGTAACTCGGTCGGAAAGCAAAGAACATAACTTAGTCACTAACAAAGTAAAACTCAACCTTTTAGTAAGAAAACTCTGTCGTAAATTTCGTTTTCATTTTGATAACTTCGACATACATGTAAGAATTAACTTAGTCTGCATGTTAGTTTTTTTTTATCTTTTTGTTGTAATCGGCACTGTAATCTATCGTTTAGCTTCAATAAAACAACTTTGAAAAAAACTTACCCGCATCATTTACTTAATATTTATATATATATTATACTAAATTTAAACTGAAATTCCTTATGTTTTTATATTATCAAGAGGATTATATTAATCTATGTTCTTTTTAATACTCAGTCTTTTTATATTAAATGTTAATTTTTAAACTGAAATTAAACTAACGATTTTGATAACATTAAGTTTGAAACTTTAGCCAGTTTTTAATTCAAGAAAATCAGAGGGAGTACGTGCGATATTTCGAGGCGTGTAAGGATGTTTTATTACTTTACCGAGGTAAAAATAAATCAACATTAATGTATATGTACAATAGTCTTTAAAGTAGCATTTTAACTTTATTCGTAAAGAGTAACTCAACTGTAAATAAATCAAGAACTTAGCCATAACCAGAACTCAGTCGTACACAAAAACATTCAAACCCATAAATCTGTTTTACATCGTATAAGTTTTCACAGTATGTCCACCCTTATTACTTTACGGAGGTAAAAAAAGTTGAAGAGGCGGTATTACGAAAAAGAAAAAAAAACTTTTTAAATCTCGGAAGAATAACAATGTCTCAAAGCCCAAGCACATCCACAGTGAAATTCCAGAACGGAAATGTTTTTTTTTTTACTATGTTTTCGTATCGGATACATTCACATGTTTGAGAAAGATTATTTTTTTATTCTTTTCAAAATAATAATAATAATAATCTTCATGATATCCTGAGTTTAGATGGGGAAGTGTCACCACAAAAAGCATCTTCCTCAACCATCTTCAAAATCTCTCCTACGTGCATACCATAAATGATATTCTCAAAAATCTATAAAAAATATAGCACAGAGAATCTCATTCTCGTGACAGGTCTTACATAATGCAACTTGTTTCCTTAACGAACGAAGCACCATATTTCTCTCCATTTTTGGGGCATAATCCATTCTTCTTGAATATTGAAAGCACATACGCATTATTTCCACAATTCCACATAAACAAACACAACAAACTCAAACAACAGAATCCAATAGTATACTCAATGGCAAAACATAAATATAAAGGAACTCAAAATACCCAATCTTCATCAACCAGACTATACTCTTGCATAACCCAATTGTTTCTTTCACCCATTACGAATCTTCTTCATCCCTACAATCCTTCAGCCATTACAAATCTCCCAATCTTTCCCAGTCGTCGTCCAATATCCTTTCTAAGTCGCACAGTTCATCTTAGATCCATTTCCATATTTCTTATCAACCATACTGAAGAACTACCACTTCGAGTCTATAGTTTTCAGCTTCCATTTGTCTAATGGCTAAACAAATAAAATTAAACAGATCATAGATATATTAATCAACATATGAAGAAACTTAAAACTTAACTCAAAGATCCCACAGCTCGGATTAATATATATTGGTGNCAGGGGCGGATCTAGACAACAAATATGTATGGGGCAAAATTAATTTGATATATAACAATAAATTAAATAATTATTTTTGATATATTCATAAATTTTAATTTTTAAAATTTGCAATTATCATGTTTTTAAATTTATTTCCATCAATTATATATTTTATGTATATAGA
>OVBE01001321.1:0-37747 GCA_900406425.1 Iberis pinnata | reverse complement strand
CCCACCTATTTTTTTCCTGTATAAAAGAACATAACAAAAGGGTTAGTGTTGGTTTTATATCTATGGAAGTAAATACAATTGATGCTTATAGCGAGTATAAGAAACCATCGTTCCTTATAATGATCGGGAGTCGAGCGGTAAGTTGGCCACGCATGAACCCATCCTTGTTCAAGAATTGGAGTGAACGCCTTCACAAGATCGTATAGAAATTTATCCACACAATACTAGTATTTTCAGGATAAATACCAGGATCAGGGTTTAGTACGAGGAGGTTTTCCCGATCATCAGAGTTATTAACAGCATTGACACTACTCTCTAACCTTCCAGAATAAGGAGGAACAACCGACAAATTTGACATATCTGAATAGATTAGGTAACAAAAGACATAGGATGAAGAGGGTAAAGAGGGTAACTATATATAGAGAGAGAAATAAGAAGACGAAACATCGCGAGACAAAAGGAAAAAATGTTTTAAAAACATTTCCCGCCCAAAAAACGGGAACGTCACGATTAAGTTACACTTGACGACTGATTTATTCGTCTTGACGGCCCAATTATGATTATTATGATATTTAGGGTTTAGTATTTAGGGTTTATTTTTTAAGGTTGATGATTTATAGTTTAGAGTTTACTAAAAATATATAGAAAAGTGAGTTAGACTCTTAATGACTTAGTTAGAGTACATTGTATATTAATTCTCAACATACATCTAAATAGCATTATCAATAAAGTGGATACATACATTTTATTTAATACTTAGTTAAGATTGGAAAGAGGATCTTATTAAAACATTTATAATTAGTATTCAACTTTCGAGTTTTAGAACGTGTTTAAGGTTAATGATATGTGGTTTAGGGTTTACTAAGAAATATAAAAAGAAAGTTAATTAACTAAACTCTAAACACTAAACCCTTACTATTCTAATAATTTTCTCATATAAAAAGTGAGTTAGACTCTTAATGAGTTATTTAGAGTTCATTGTATGTGATTTAGTTTATATGAGTTAGACTCTTATTCCTAAATCTACATGTTAAGTTTAAAGTAATTGTAGGAAAACATACATCTCAATAGCATTATCAATTCTCATTCAACAAAGTGGAAACATAAATTTAATTAATATTTACTTAGGATTGAAAAGATGATCTTTATTAACACATTTTATATTATTAACATTAAACCCTAAACCCTATACCCTATACTATTTCAGTAATTTTCTCATATAAAAAAGTGAGTTAGAATTAAATGTAGAGTACATTGTATATAATTTACTTTATATGAGTTAGAATCTCATTCAATAAAGAGTATTTGAAGTCTGCTTGAGTTATATGGCTACTTAACATTTGAGGCCTGGCTGAGTGATATGGCTACTTAACGGTTGGCTTAGCTTAATGATATCACTCGATTTTGATGCTTTTTAGTGGGTATTTATATTGATTATTTGGCACCATTCGAGTATATTCCTTGTGTTTTTGGCATATTTTCACGTTTCTAGATGTTTTGGATGTTCTGGAGCAAAAAGATGGGTTTGTGCACAAAATGGATGCAATTTGACAAATGCAGAAGCATAGTTCAGCAGAAGAGTCAAAAGTTTGCCAATGTTTTGAAATTCTCCCGTGGATGTATCGAGCTGAGATTTTAACTCAATATGGCCACGTGAGTTAGATTTCATATGGAAGTGTTTTGAGGTCAATCCATTGATGCAATCAAAAGTTATGGCGATTTTACTGAAGACTGGTCAAGCTGTCTCGCAGAAGCAACATGTGCAGCACGTGTGAAAGTAGATCGATCGATCCAGAAGCTCCTCAGACTTACGGAAAATCGGATGGATCGATCCTACCTTAGATTGATTGATCCTTGAAGAAGAAGAATGTCAGATCGATCGATCCACACCTAGATCGATCGATCCCCATGGACGAGTAAACTAGAAGAATTCCAAAAAGACGTTTTCATCCTCAAGACTTACCATTGGTTTTCCTTATTGGGTTTTAATTTACTTTCTTTTATTTGATACCATATAAGCTTAAAGATTAGGGTTTTTAGAGACATCATCACAACACAATAGAAAATTCATAGCTTTTATTTTGAGAGTTTTTCTTAGAGACACGAATAACCTGTAGTTGGAGAAGAATCTTGAACTCTCTTATTTTATTGAATTTGGTTTTTTAATATGTGTTCTTTATCAGTGATTATTGATTGCTTAGCTATGTCTGAGTAGTCTCCTTGTTAAGTTGTAGGGATTTCCCAGGAAAACATGTTTTGATAGTTAGGGTTTGACGTTAATGGATTCAATTTGTTAGGTTCTTAGTCTAGATTTTTTATCAATGCTTGAATTATCCTGATCACCTAGTTCATGATTTTATGTTAATAAATACAAAGGGATTTGATTTATTTAATCTGACCTAGTCTAGATGAATAAGTGTCTCTGCTTGCGGGAGTATTGTCTTTGATGCTTATGAACATATCGAATCTGTAATCACTGCATGATTTAATTGTCTAAATTTAGAGATCTAATATATTGGGGGAAGGTTAGTCTTTATTTCTTAGGAATTCTATGGTAGGGATCTAATACTTCGGAAAGAGATTAGTCTATTTTCGTCTTTTGAGTTGAGAATTATTTTCATTTGTTAAACCCTGCTTGTCAACCTAAGCTTCAAATCTGAATACCTGTGGAACTTCTCTATCGCCTAGCGTTTTAGTTTATTGATTTACATTCGTTTTTAATTATCGCTTTTATTCTCAATCGCTCGAAATTTTTTTTTCTCTTTTATTTCTGTCTTAGCTAGAATCAACTTTAGAACTGAGAGTTGCACTGTCTGGTCCTTGTGGGATTTGACCCTTTACTATACTATAGTGATATGTTCTTTGCGCTGTAGTTTTAGGAATTAAAACCTGAACCTATCACTTAAACGATATAGTTGAGTTATATAAACATTTGATAAGTATGTCTGAGTTACAAACAAAGAATTGTGACTCTTCGTCTTTGTGTCTCTTCGTGTATGTTCATATTTGTGTCTTCTCATTCGCGATCTTTCGAGTTTAATATGTACACATTCTCTTCATCTCTACATTAATCCATTTTAGTGATCATGAAAAAATGAGGCTAAACCCACAGATTCTCGATTTCCCGCCGGAAGTCCTTGAAACCATTCTCCTCAAGGTCGTACGTTTCTCATAAAGAGATATTTTCATATGAAAGAGAGTTTGTGTGGCCATGCGCGATGCGATTGAAAGAGAGATATTCTACAGGAGCGTCGATCTTTTCACAATGCAAGGAGATTGATATTATTATGCTGGTGTGAATTTCAATCTTTTGTGTTTCCACTATGAAAACCCTTCCGCTATCTTCATTGTCAGGGCTAGGGAGTTATTTTGGACTGACGACATGGAAGGAGGACTCTTAAAGATTAGGTTCACCACTGAGACGGGATACGATTTGGCTCTCTACACCTACAGTCATCCCAAAAGGATCATGTCTCCGACGTGGTCTTCAACGGTGATTTGATCAATATATCTAGGGAGTTCTCACGGTCTTCGAAGCGGAAGATCCAATCATCTTCTTCAATGGTGTGGAGCAACAGATTGCCTCCATTCTTTCTCCAAAGGGTCACTCAAATACACAATGTCTATTGTCGAGATATTGATAGCTGCCTGTGTCAAATGATCCATGGATGGAGAGACCCGTGGGACGAGTGGTACAAACCGGAGCCACTTTGAGATGCGTGTTTTTGGAAGATGGAAACACCTGCTTTCATTCACGATTTTCCTATAAAGATTGTGGATTTCTGTCTTGAATACCCTTGACAATCTATGTAAGTCTGTTTTAAATTTGTTTCAAGTGGTAACTCTGTTTCAAATTTGTTTCAATTGGTAACTTCGTTTCATATTTTATAAAATTGCAACTCACCTGCTATAGAAACTAACTAAGACACATCATAATATATAACCCATCAATGATAGAAATCGTACTCCATCGTAACACATTTTATATATTCAATGTTTGAGGTATGGCTGAGTTAATACTTGATAAATGATTGAGGTCTTACTGAATTATATATCTACTTAACGGCTGAGTTATAAGGAGCATCTTTATTAACACTTGACTAATGTTTGCGGTATGACTGAGTTATATAGCTACTTGTGGGTGGCTTACCTACGCATAACAAAACCTCCGGCAGCCAAGACTTTTTTATATCCTCCTGCCTCAAGGAGGTCTGCTGCCATCCTCGTCCGAACACCTTGAATATTGTCATTATTTATCCCATTAAAAACGACACCAAAAACTAGACATTCGATAAACTTCTCTGAATACACCCCACAATCACCATCTTGAACGTTTTGTGGAATGTATTTGCCTTTCCTCCTTAAGAAGGAAATCCTTTTCCTCATAGGTTTTCGAATATGATGTGGAACAAATTCATTCAGCATCATTGGAATCATGTTCCTTAGAGGTCTAAATGTTTTTAGCATTCTATTATCACTTTCGGGTGTTGCTTGTCCCATGATTGAATCGTAGCAATCAATCTTCTCCTTCCATAGATCAACGTCATACGCCATCCAATGATCGCCGCCAACATTCAGTACTCTGTACAAGTAATCCACATCTATAAACAACTTCAAGTTTGTCTGTAAGTCATATGGAATCCTGCCGTGTACTAAATCTTCATACCCTTTAGAGAATTTGAAGCATTTCGGTCTTATGCTGAATTGGGCATAATCAAGAATCCAAAAATTTTGGAACCAACTATCAAAAAACCCAATGCGGTTACACCATAATGGGGTGGGATCTTCCATGGACTTTTGGGTGAGGATTCTAATATACGAATCAAGATGCTATAGAAAGAAGAACAAAATATCATAATTCAGTCATCAAATATTAAATAACACAGTCGCCTACATAGAATAACCCAAACCTTAACTAATTAACTCATCCTTCACATATTATATAACCCATTCATAACTAACTCAACCATCAAAGAGTAAATAACTCAGTCGCCTATATAAAATAACCCAGCCATTAATTAATTAACCCATCCGTCAAGTAGACTTACATCATCTCTTTCCAAAATAAGCATTTTGAAGATCGTACCCTTATCGTCTGTAGATTTTTATTTGGTTCAATGTCCCTGTAAAATTAAACACAACTCAGTTAAGGCAGAGAATGATGATAAAGTTATCAACAGATGGTCTTAAGGTCCATCCTTGTATTGCTCTAGGTGGTCCATAAGTCTTTTTAATTTTTTCGTCGTCCCATTTTGGCCAATGTGAGAAAAATATTGTGCTTCAGGAGGACATTTGGAGATACTTGACCCCTTAGGAGATAATTGAACCATTTCCTCCCGATAAGATTTATTCTTTTCAACCTCAATGTTTCCTCTTCATCCTCATCAGACTTTGGCAACAGTTCGTTCTCTTCATCCTGAAATTTCTCGGCCACATCCGCAAGCGACATCTCATCGGTCACTTTCGTATTCTTAATATTTAATCTGATTCTTGGAGCAGTAGGGGTCTCATGCTTTGTCGCATCCTTCTCTTCCTTTAACTGAGATGCCTTATGTTTCTTTAACTCAGCCTCTTTCTACTTTTTCTCAACTACCTCTTTCTTTCTTTTTTCAGCCGCCTCTTTCTTCTTGGCAGGGATTCTTTCCTCTTAGCATTATCCTCTTTCTTTTTTTAAATCAGGCTCGTCCGTCTTTTGATCACCGACCTCCTTCTTTGTTAACTCAACCTCTTCATTCTTATTATCTTCCTTCTGATTTACGTTGCGTCTTGTGATGGGTCCCTTAGCAAGAGAAATGTGGGAACCGAAATTTTCACTGTCGATTTCTGTTAGTTAAGGAAAATAGGATAAAACCCGGATTTTCCAGAGATCCCAGATTTCTATAGGTCAAATGATTTTAAGATCAGAACATGATGAATAATAGTAAAAGTACGAAATAGAAAATACAAAAAGATCTAAATTGTATGAGCGCTTCACAACATGTGATAAGCCTTGAGCTGTTGGCGAGTTCCTTAATACGAAAACCTAAGACTACTGAACCTAGTTGAGTCGAAACTCGCTAATAAACTCATAAATAAAACCCTAAAACTCTAAGTATTTCGGTGCAGAGAGTTGAATGATGTTGAACTCTTCCTCTTCCCATATCTTATATAGACTCCATAGCTTGTCCATTTTCCTTTTCGTCCTTTGATTCTTTTGCAGAAATCTTCCTTTTCTGGATTTCTTCAATTTCTTTATGGCTTGCGGAACAAGCTGTGACCATCATCATACTTGGGCCGAAGTCTCACCTAGATTCGTAAGTGGGCATCTATCGCATTTTGGGCCTCGTCGGGCCGTTATGCGGTCTAGGTGATTTTATGATTCCTACCAGAGAATCGGTCTTTTGGTACAATACGAACTTCGTGACACGTTAGCCGTTACCGTTTCGTATGATTAATTGGCACAAACACATTTTTATGAATTTTCTGGAGGATGATACCTTTAATCGTTTAGTCAAGGTAATCATCGGCGTTTAGGTTAATTGTTATCGTTTTATTCGATTAATACTTATTCGGAAGGTTTTCATGATTCTTCCTCAAATTGTAAGAGATAATCGTATAACTAAGGTAACCTCGGTGTCTACGATAACTGTTATCGTTTATACGATTATTTTGAATTTATACGAAAAGAATAAGTTTTACAATTTTGGTAGCAGCATTCCAACGGAACCTCGGAATGATACAAAATAAGAGACGAGAGATTCGAGACTAAGTAAGCTCGCCATTAGTGAGCTTGATCATGCGTTATCCAGCTCTCCAATTGGCGAGCTGAACTTATAAGGCTCAGCTCGTTAGTTGGCAAGCTGAACACGTGACATTTAGCTCGCCAACAGGTGAGCTGAACACTTGATGTTAAGCTTGCCAATCAGCGAGCTGAGTGTGCGTTCAGCCTACGTGTCCTCGTTTGTTTCGTAAACAATGTTTGGAGCCTGAAACGTTTATCGGAAAGTCTTGACTTACTCGTCGTGGTTCCCAAATGTACCCGTTGAGGTCTATAGTTTTCCGCAAACATTTGCTGTAAGCGAACCATCTTGCCTCGTTAAAAAACTTAGTGACAGGAAAACCTGATGTGACAAAACCTTCTCGACTAAAAACAAAAGAGTATAGTGGTAGTCGTTTAACTGTTAGACAACTATTGTATGTTTCTTCCGAAACGTACTTTTGGAAGTATTGTGACTTTGGTTAACATGTTCTGTTGACTAGGATTATAGCGACTCGATGAGGCATTAATTTGGTCGTGACCGTTTTTTGACCCCAACAGTTAACCCCCAGCTTGCGAGAACGTTTGGAATGTTCTCGTGAGGTGTTAAATTTAACCAGGTAGGCGAAATTAATGGCTCAAAAATTCCGGAGAGGAATAATAAGGAATTTTCTTATAAAATGGAGAAGTTACCTATATTAGATCTCACTTATCCACTTTCCAAGCAATTCTTAGAGGTAAAAAAAACTTTTATTTTCTCATTCTCTTTGTTGTTCTCTTTACCTTGTTATAAATTTGGGGATGAGGATTGCGGCAGATTCGTCGCCGTCGATTTTTAACCCAGAGAGCCTTCGAATGTACAATGGGGGTGTCGTTTCGTTGGTTAAATTCTTGAGGTATTTGATCGATCCGAAGGAGGTCAAAATGTATTTAAGTGAAACGTGCGGTGTAGAAGCTCCGCCTCCCGAGCCATGGTGCCCCCTGAGGCCTAAATTAGTTGACGATTCTGGAGGCCCAAGTGACTGCAGGATGTCTTTCTTGAACACTATCCGAGAGTTTTGCAGGGTGTCAGATGACATAGAGTTCCTTCTGCCCGAACATGACGAGAAGACTAACTCTCCACCCCCAGCTGATTTACTTGTTATGAGGCCCATCTGTTGTTTTGCCGACTATGGTTTCTTATTCAGGGAGTTATAGTTAACTTTTTGTGTCGATACGGTTTATCGATCGTCCATATTTTTCTGCGTGGCCTTCAGCATCAGATTGGTACCTTAGTCCTGAGCTACGAAAGAGGGATGGTTATAGATGCTGACTACCTGACCGCACTTCTTCATGTGAGGAATATGTGTAACACGCTACAGTATTACTTGGTGTCTCTGAGCAATATGGGGATTATTCAGTCATTTCAAAACAAATTTTTGCGTTGGAGTGATGATGACTCTGAATTTTCATGGTTTTTACATATAATTTAGCATCAGTTCTGAGGTCTTTAGGTGTGCATACATCACATTTATAGTTGATTTTAGTAAGTTTGTGATTTTTAGGACTTTTGCATTATAATTCGCATATGCACGCATTTTGGAGATTTTTCAAGACTTTCAGGACTTTTCATAACATAAGTGCAAATTTGGGGCAGAACCTGAAAAAGGGTGCAAGACCCTGAAGAAAGGTGCAAACTTTGAAGAAGGGTACAGAACTTGAAAAAAGGTGCAGACCCTGAAGAAAGGTGCAGAACCTGAGAAAGGGTGCATGAACGTTGGTGTAGAACTTGGAACTGCCTTCACCACTACCACGCTCTTTTTTGGATCTATCTCCCTCAACCCCTTCACCACTTCCACTCAACAACAGTAGAACTCTCCACCTTTCAACAATTACAACCATAACAGAGGTTACTTCCCAAAGCAGCACTTAACATGGAATGGACCAACACTTAACATGGAATGGACTGGCACTAATCTACATCGACTGCAGCACTTACCTGGATCAATCTCAGCTCTCTCCTGCACCTATCTGGATCGATCCCGCTACACTTATTTGGATCGATCGCAGTACTTACCTAGATCGATCTCAGGTCTCTCCTACACCTATCTGGATTGATCCCGCATCACTTACCTGGATCGATCTCAGCACCTATCTGGATCGATCCCAGCACACTCCTGGATCGATCCTACACTTAATCCTGGATAGATCCTGCACTCACTCCTGGATCGATCCTGCATCACTTCTGGATCGATCCCATCACTCAACATCAGGTTTGATCTCGTCCAAGACACAAACGAGATGGATTGATCTCAAGCTCAACTTCTAGATTGATCTCATTCAAGCGTCCCCAGCCCGGATCGATCACGCTCTTACCAACTCAAAGTCAAACACGCTCCGACCCGACCAACTCAATTCCGGATAGCACCTGAACCAAGGCCCAAGATCCAACACAATGATTAGCTTTTGTCTTCAGTGCGAATTAGGGCTTTTCTCTGAACACTATAAAAGCCCTAATTCGCCTTCATTTGCAACAAGCTTAGTTTTTCTTTCCTTTTTAGGTTTTAGTCTTAGGTTTTTATTTTCTTTTGTTGTTCTTCATGTTCTTGTGTAAAAACTATATTTCTTTCAAGTTTTAAGTTAATCTACTGTTTTCCTTTGATTTCTTGCTTAGCTTTAGGTTGTTTTTTAGTTTGTGCTTGCTATTTTTGTTTTAAGCTTTTAATCTCCTATTTTAAGTTTATTATTCATTTATGGGTTTGTGTTCTTGCTGTTCTTCATCTGTTCAAGCTTAGATATGCATGTTTAGCTTTACGGTTATGCTTTCTGTTTTCTCTGCTTCTACTCTCATGAGTAGTGAGTAGTCCAGTAAGTTCTTGAGGATGGGGTAGACTAGGGTTGATGTTCTGGATTGACCTTAGTACCTAAGTTGTTTGTCTTTAAATCCCTTTTGTTTCACCTGATCGTAATGCTGATTGTAGTTCTACCCGGGAGGGACTGAAAATCCGTTTTTAGGCCCTTCAACACCGGAAAGTGAGTCATTGAAGGTGTCATGAACTAGGTGATTTCAGAGATTCGTTGTTCCCTTCTAAGGCATTAGTTGTTTGGGAATATTATTGACTATAGTAGTTGTTGTTCATGCCTGCTTAGTAGTTATTGTCTTTGACGGAAGTTGAGTTTGTGACTGCTTTGCTTGAAATTGATTGCCAAGGAATTGGAATTGGTTACTTATGTTGCTACTGTCTAGGGGTTAGCTCATTGTATGAGGTATGTTAGGTACTTAGGTAGCTCAGAATGGATCCTTAGTCAATTACCCTTTATCCTCATGAACTTCTTTACATTGCTTGCATCTTTCACACTCTTTGCTTTTACTCTGTTTTTACATTTGAGTATTTTAAGCTTCCTTTTATCTTTATGCATTTTACTTCCAGCATTTTCGTTGCACTTAGGACCTTTTAGCAAAACACCCTTTTTAATACCTAGCTTAACTTTAAAGCATCCATCTCATTCCAGATTGTTTAGTACATTCCTGATTTGATTGACAACCCATCTATACTACAACGATGGGTAATTGATACCCAATATGACAGAAAAACTATTATCAAGCGAATGCTACTTCTTTTACCAAATAAGTAGTCCCTTCGTTGAAGAGGACTATATACCTCTTTTTAAGTAGAAATAGGGTCGATATGGTATTGTGACCGATTACTCAAATTTTCATTTCTTTTGGCCAATGTCTAACGCTTATTTTTTGTTATACAGTTCCCGATCCTATTTCCCCGTTCCCGGAGAATTTGATTGTTGTTAGGGATCTTCTCCAAGGTGTGCCGATTTACTGGCGGCATTTTTCACTGCAACGAGTTCGAAACGCTATTGGCTACCATAACCCATGTGTTCATACTGAAGTTTTAATAGAAAAATAATAAGAACCAGTGATGGAGAACTTTGTCCCATATGATATGCCTCCTGCGAGGGACAAGGAAATATCTCCAAGGAACGAGGGCATCGCGGGTGGTTCTGTTCAAGTCAGGGAAGGATCGACTCCTAGGGTATGTCTGGCTGACTTCAACGGTTTGAATCAGGTCCTGATACCTTTGTTTGGAGCCGATTTTTTTGATTTTCTAGATACTTTGCCGCCTCAGCCTTCTACTTCTGAGAGAATTGTGAGGTCGAAGCCGTACACTGAAGTTTCATGCTGATGCATGGGGGTTATTATTATTTACACGATTATGATTTCGTGAGTATAGTTGCTAACCTTTTTGCGGGATTCTGATAGGGTATCCATATAATGGAGGAGGCTCTCAGGGTGAGTGATCAAGAGGCACAAACGACTCAGTACAAGGCCGATAGACTTGAAGAGGAGAATTCTAGTCTGAGGGGAGAGATAGAGGACTTGGTGCAGATTGGTATATGCACGCATTTTGGAGATTTTTTCAGGACTTTCAGGAGTTTTCGAGAAGGATTTGTGAGATTTCAGAAAAGCAGCACTTAACATTGAATGGGGCAGCACTTAGCATGGAATGGACTGGATCTACCTCAGGACCAAAACCAGATCGATCCCATACTTACCGGGATCGATCCCACTGCCTTCTCTAGATCGATCTCACGAATCTATCTAGATCGATACGAGATTGATCTCACCATCCCATCTGGATCGATTTGAGATCAATCCCACCAGCTCAGATCGATCCCGGCACCACCTTAGAGCGATCCCATCTCAGCCTGGATCGATCTCTCTCTCTCTCTCTTTCAAGAAAATTTGTGAAGTCTCAGACGAAGCTAAGGAAGTGCATGGAATTGAAGCAAGACTAAAAAGGGAGCAAGGCAGGATCAATCCCACACTTTTCTGGATCGATCTCAGGTACTCAATGCATGGATCGATCCCAGTCTCAGACGCTTCTCAAAATGGATCGATCTCATTCAAGCGTCCCCAGCTCAGATTGATCATGCACTTACCAACTCGAAGTCAAACACGCTCCAACCCGACCAACTCAAATCCGGATAGCACCTGAACCAAGGCCCAAGATCCAAGAAAATGATTTTTTTGTCTTTAGTGCAAATTAGGGCTTTTCTCTGAACACTATAAAAGCCCAAATTTTCCTCCAATTGCAAGAAGCTTAGTTTTCTTTCCTTTTCAGGTTTTAGTCTTAGGTTTTTATTTTTCTTTGTTGTTCTTCATGTTCTTGGTGTAAAAACTAGATTTCTTTCAAGTTTTAAGTTAATCTTCTGTTTTTCCTTTACTTTCTTGCTTAGCTTTAGGTTGTTGTTTAGTTGGTGCTTGCTATTTTCGTTTTAAGATTTTAGTCTCCTGTTTTAAGTTTGTTCCTTATCTCTGTTTTACTGTTTCATTGTTGTTCTTTGTTTCTGGGTTTGTGTTCTTGCTGTTTTTCATCTCTTTCTTCTTAGATCTACATGTTTAGTCTTAAAGTTATGCTTTCTGTTTTCTCTGCTTCTACTCCCGTGAGTAGTGAGTAGTCCACTAAGTTCCTGAGGATGGGGTAGACTAGGGTTGATGTTATGGGTTCACCTTAGTACCTAAGTTGTTTGTCTTTAAATCTCTTTTGTTTCACATGATGATAATGCTGATTGTATTTATACCCGGGAGGGACTGAGAACCCGCCTTTAGGCCCTTCAACACCGTAAAGTGAGTCATTGAAGGTGTCCGGAACTAGGTGATTTCAGAGATTCATTTTCCCCTTCTAAGGCATTAGTTGTTTGGGAAGCTTATTGACTATAGTAGTTGTTGTTCATGCCTTCTTAGTAGTTACTGTCTATGACGGAAGGTGAGTCTGTGACTGCTTTTCTTGAAATTGATTGCCAAGGAATTGGAATTGGTTGCGTATGTTGCTACTGTCTAGGGGTTAGCTCATTGTATGAGGTATGTTAGGTACTTAGGTAGCTAAGGATGGATCCTTAGTCAATTACCCTTTGTCCTCAGGAACTGCTTCACATTGCTTGCATCTTTCACCCTCTCTGCTTTTACTTTGTTTTTACATTTGAGTCTTTTATGCTTCCTTTTTATGTTTATACATTTTATGTTCATTGTACTTAGGACCTTTCAGCAAAACCAACTCTTTTTAATACCTAGCTTGACTTTAAAGCACCCATCTCATTCCAGATTGTTTAGTATATTCCCATCTATACTACAACGATGGGTAATTGATACCCAATAGGACTTCAAAATCCTATTATCAACTGGAGCTGATGCATCGAACCGTCGAGGACTAGCGTGAATGTCGTGGTTTGGCGGGCGCTTTATATTACACCAATAAGCCTGGTTTCCAGTACGACATCGAATGGAAGAAAATGTTTGGGTTAATCGAGAGGTACAAGGACATGAGGTCCCTGATCCCTCCGATTGAGTCGGCAATCCAGGAATGCTGGGCTCCAATCCCTGTTTCTCCCGACTCGGAGGATGTTATGATTACGGCGCGTGTTGACAAGGGAGCGGTGGATCAAGATCCGAGAACGTTCGATATGTCGTGTTTTGGTCATTTCGATCTTAATCATTGAAGAGCGAGGGTTTGCGTAGACGAGATATGTTCACTATTTATGATTTTGGCTGAGTGTGGCTGTTTTTATTAAGATCGGTCATGTGTGGCTTTAAACCCTTTGCCATTATGTGGTTTTCTTTAAGTTTTGTATGAATGTATGGCTTTAGTTGTTGTGACAAAATTACGACTAGTGAATTCGTATTTCGTTCTCTGATTTGTTGCTACGTTTAGCTTATCCATTTCGGATGGGAGTTTTTCAGAACATCTAGTTTCCGAGTTGTGCGGATTTTTGTGAGTGAGCATCAAGACAAGTTTAGGGATCTCGTATCAAATTTTGATACTATGTCTAGAGATGTAATAGACTAGTGTGCTAGGTTTACGGCTAGACCTAGGTTTACTCTCGGTTTTAAGGGGTGCAGTGACTATTTCGACTTATGTATCTTGTTTACGATTTCAACCTGATTCCGTTTCAAAATTGGAGTCTACGATAGACTCTCATCGATCGGGAACCAAGCATCTCTCCGAAGATAATTTTAACTCTTTTGAAAGTGTTCACCAATTTTTGTTTTTATAGTGCTTTATCCTTGTATCGGATGTATAAGAACCGATCTTACGATAGGTTAGATGACTAGTTCGTACGTCGGAGCCAATCGAAGGTTTAGATATGGGAGCGAGTGTTTGCACATTTTTTTTTTGGAGTATGTGTAGACTGATTAGTACAAAATCAGAAGTTTGTTTCTGGAAATTCGCGACGTCCCGCTTTTTTTGAAAGTTCTATTTTCGTTCGAAGGTTTTACGTTTTGGACTATATTTGAGGAATGTTCTTGCGATTCGTTGAAGGGTATGATTTTCCTTGTGAACGAGCAAGGTGACCTTCTGTTTCAGGGTTATAAGATGATTTTTGTTGTTAATTAGTCATTTCTTGAGTGAAATTGAATATGTGTAAATTGTAGAAGATGAGAAAATTGTTAAATCAGAATGAGTTTTCTTAATGCGGAAAAGTTTTGAAAAATATCTATATCATGAAAGCGAATATTTTAAAATATGAGAGTATATGAGTATATGTATACGTACCCGCTCCCCCCTTTTTTAGAGAGGGGGACAGTTGCACCTTTCTTGCGAAAAGTTGCCTACGTACCCTTTTTCCGGGATCAAGTTGTTTTGTAGTTAAGTTTGTTGCTGTGAGGGATTTACTCGCTTGGCGATTTCGCGTTATCCGTTTCAGCTGGGATGGCTATGGTTGAGTCGACAATTTATTCTGGTGTTGGTTGCGCCGCTTTGTCTGGGACGTTAGTCTCGGAGGCGCGATGGCCTTCTTCAAGTTGAGCCGTTTTTTAGTTAACGAATCTGGTTCGCCTTTTTCCAAAGCGTTATCAGCTTTTTTCAAAACAATTTTGGTTGATGGTTGATGTTTAAGTTGCCTTTATTTGTTTGGGTCCAACCACTGACTTCGTCGTGACCTGCCTCAGTTTATGTTCATCTAGGAAGCAGAGTTTTGCTTTTTTCAGACATCCCCATATTGCGGAGATTTCGTGAGATGTTAGAAATTTGACGCCTAAGTGGTTAGTCGACATGGCTGCTTTCATGGTGTTTACCCACGTTGTTCCGACGATTACATTATAGGTTGCAATATGATCGATACAATGAATTCTACGATTTTGGTGACTCCTTTGGCTATGACCGGGAGTTGAATTGATATGAGAGTCATGGTTGTTGTGCCAGAGAAACCAGTGAGTGGTTTTGGCGTGGGTGTGACTTCGGACAACTTGATTCCCATCCTGTTTAATGTGTTGCGGACGATAACATTTATGGTGCTTCCTGTATCGATAAGGATTTTTGCAACCTCAAGGTCTCTTATGACAAGATCGATCAAGAGAGGATCGCAATGAGGAGTATAAATTCTGACAGCTTTGCTTTCCTCAAAAGTAATTGCATTGTCTAGTGAGTCAGAAGATTTGAAGAGAAGATGGCCGGGCCAGTTGGCGCTTGATTTGGCTTTGCGATGATAAGCTTTGATTGCGGAGACGCTATCTTGACAGTATTGCGACCTTCCGGTGATCATGTTTATTCGGTAGTGATTGACGATGACGGTTTTATCCTCAGGCTCTCTCCCGTGCTTTCCTTATATTCGGGGGCATGGGGTGCATTGTTTCCTGGCGGTGCCTGGTCTGGTCTAATTGGCCGATTTTTTTCTCTGAGAAGATCGTTTATGTTGGATATTTTTAACATCTCTCCTGCGAGAAGTTTCGTCGTCAGCCTCGCACCAAGGACTTTGCAGTTTGCTGTGGAGTGGCCCTTTGTTTGGTGGAACTCCTGAGTCGTACACAGTTTTTTTGAGAGCTATCCACATTTTGAACTTAGATTTGTACTAGAGAGTTTTGTAGAGAGCATCCACGGCTACCTTGTCGCTAATACTGTTGACTCTCAACATCATGATCTTGAACCAGTTTATGAAGTCTCGGAGAGATTCATCTTCTTTTTGAGTGAGGCTCCAGAGTTAACGTTGGAAGTTTCCCTATCCATGAACATGGAGTACTCTTTGAGGAATTCCGTAGAGAGATGTCGGAAATTTCCGATGGAGTTCTGCTTTAGTCGAGAGAACCATTCCAGGGCTGCCCCTTGGAAATGTTCGACGAACAGGATGCAAAACAAGCGCATTTTTTACATTCTCTTAGTTTTGACATTCCCATCGCAATCTACAAAATTTGTAGGTGGCCTTTTGGATTAATGGTGATGTCGTAAGTCAGGATATTGAGTTTTCTAGGGTCTGAAATTCGGGAGTTATACAAGCCGTGAATGGAGTTTTTCGAGCCTCCTCGAGAAGATAGTAGATCTTCGGGGTCATGCTAGTAGTATGTTGAATTTGCAATTTTACCGCCTATATTTCTGCTGCGGTTTTTGCGAGAAATTCGCGGAGATCGCGAATTGCGTCAAAATAATCATCAGTAGCCTTGTGAGCTTGTCAGCATATGTTACGGATGATCCGAGTTTATTCCTCAGCTTGTTTCTCTTGCTCTACCCATAAGATATTTTCTTCTTCCACTGTCATAGACTAACTCGTTCGGCTTGGTTATCCTCTGTTCCCTCCTTGAGAGGTGGAAGGTCGTTGGTGGTTTTGAGCATCGCATCATTAGTCGTCTCGTCAGGCTTTGTCCCGACAGCTCCTTTTAAACTTTTTGCATCCTGTCAAGCGGAGTCATAAAATTACGTCTTCTTTCGCGGAGCCTGGTTGTTATGCGTGGGAAGATGGCTCTGGTTTTTGCAATTAGGTTTCAACCTGTTTGGCGAGAGAGCTCATCAGTTGGTCTTGTTCTTCTAACTTCTTTTCGAGGGTTGATAACATCTTTTTAATCTCCTCGAACGCTGCAGTGTTTGCATCAGCGTTGGCCGTGGTGATATTCGTTGGCGGATTTTGCTCGACATTGTCGTTTATCGGAAGATCGTCATGAGCTGGTTTGTCATTTTGATTTTCAGTAGTGATGTGTGAACTCGTTGTTTGACGTGAAAGTAATCATTTGCCCCCTCCTTCTAGCACCAAATGGTGGGAACCGATATTCGCACTATCAATTTTTGTTAGTTAAGGAAAATCGGATAAAACCCAAATTTTCCAGAGATCCCAAATTTATGTGAGTCAAACAATTTTAAGATTAGAACACGATGAATAATAATAAAAGTACAAAACAAAAAATACGAAAACAGAGAGAAGGGGTTTCTTATTCCGAATCATATGAGCGCTTCACAACATGTGATAAGCCTTGGCTACGAGAGCTGATGGCGAGTTCCGTAATACGAAAACCTAAGACTAGTGAACCTATTTAAGTCGCAGCTCGCTAATAAACTCAGAAAAATAACCCTAAAACTCTAAGTATTTTGGTGCGGAGAGTTGAATGATGTTGAGCTCTTCGTCCTCCCATTTCTTATATAGACTCCGTAGCTTGTCCGTTTTCCTTTTCGTCCTTTGATTCTTTTGCGGAAATCTTCCTTTTCTAGATTCCTTCCAATTCGTTATGGTTTGCGAAACAAGTTGTGACCGTCATCGTACTTGGGCCGAATTCTCGCCTAGAATCGTAAGTGGGCTATCTATCGCATTTTAGGCCTCGTTGGGCCGTTATGCGGTCTAGGCGATTTTACGATTTCTATCGGAAAATCGATCTTTTGGTATGATATGGACTTTGCGACATGTTAGTTGTTACTATTTCGTATGATTAATTGGAACAAACATGTTTTTATGACTTTCCAAAGGATGATACCTTTAATCATGTAGTCGAGGTAATCATTGGCGTTTAGGTTAGCCGTTATTGTTTTATACGATTAAAACTTATACAAAAGGTTTTCATGATTCTTCCGCAATTTTTAAGAGATAATCGTATAGCTAAGGTAACCTCGGTGTCTAAGATAACTGTTATCGTTTATACGATCATTTTGGAATTTATACGAAAATAATAAGTTTTACGACTTTGGTCGCAGAATTCCAACAGAACCTCGAAATGCTACAAAACAAGAGTTGAGAGATTCAAGACGAAGTCATCTTGCCATTAGAGATCTTGAACACGCGTTTTTCAGCTCACCAAACGGCAAGCTGAACTTAGGAGGCTTAGCTCGCCAATGGGCGAGCTGAACTGTTGCTGAGTATTTGATGTTTAGCTCGCCAATTGGCAAGTTGAGTGTGCGTTCAACATACGTGTCCTCATTTGTTTTGTAAAAAACATTCGGAGCTTGAAACGTCTAACGGAATGTCTTGACTTACTCATCGTGGTTTTGAAATGTACTCATTGAGGACTTTAGTTTTCTGTGAACATTTTCCGCAAGCAAACCATCTTGCCTCGTTAAAAACCCTAGTGACAGGAAAATCCGATGGGACAAAACTTTCTTGGCTAAGGACAAAAGATTACAGAGATGGTCGCTTAGCTGTTCGACGAGTGCTGTAAGTTTCTTTCGTTGACTGGGATTATAGTGATTCGACGAGGCATTAATTTCGTCGTGACCGTTTTTGACCCCAACAAGAAACACCAATGAAATCAACAACAAACACCTTGGTCAAATCCTTCTTCACCTCATTTACCTTGGAAACTTTATCTTTCGAATTTAGTTTCGCCCTCAAACCATCGGTTTTTGCCTCACCAAGCTCCACGACTGACTCTGTTTCTCCTCCAAACCTTTTACAGGGGTCTTAGCCGCAGGTGGACTATTAACATACTTTTGTTGTAGATTTTGCGGGGGCGAGGGGAATGTTATAGATAGGGGTGGATTTTTGAGAGGTGATTATTGTTTCTGGCACTTTCACGTATCTTAAATTCTTTGAGACGCTCATTGACTCTATCTCTAATTACTTGAGGAATCATCTTCTGAAACATCTTAAATGTTCTGGTCATTTGCCACATATTATTAACTATGTCCTGCAGAGCACCCCCACTTTCAACCTCTCTAAGGGTGTTTCATTTGGTCTTCTCCTTCTCTTTCCCTACATCAACAACTTTCTTCTGCTTCTTACCTTCTTCTGCTTCTTTGTCGGTGGCTCGGCCTCAGCTAAACTTCATCCTTCCTTCTCTTATTGTTCTCATTCCTCTTCACATCCCAAAAACCACTAACATAGCGGTCTGCGTGTATGTCTGTTATCAAGTTTGCGAGTTATGGGTCATCTTCTTCATCCGGACACTGAGGAAACAACTCTTTTAAAGACTCCTTCATGACCATATTCCTCATGCGCACATGCACAACTTAAAACATAACTCAACCTTCAAATTAAAACAAACTTAGCCATCAAATAAATAAAACTATCTAACTCATAACTCAACCATGTTTAAAAATAAAAACGAGATATCTCAACCACCACAAAAATAAAAACTAGTTATCAGTAACTCGTAACACAGTCACCAAAATAAAAATTGGATAACTCATCTGTTAAACATGAGATACAAAATGTCTCAACATAACACAACCACCAAATAAATAAAAACTCATTCTTAAATATTACCTTTCCATAATTTTTGATCTCATCAGAGATGACAGAATCAGAACTTGAACGTGTACGACTTCCACCCCATCGAAGAAGCGGAATCTCCTTGTCACTTGCCCAATTCCCAAAATCTCTCCAAAGCAAGTGACATATTCATACGCCCACACCAATAACATGTCCTCCAGGCCATTGATGGTTTATGAATTACCTTATGGACTCAACAACTTAATAGAATTAACAAGAACTTCAAACGCAGAATGACCCCGTGGATATGCCATCATAGCTTTATCGTCGAATACTCTTTTTGATTTTTCAAAAGGTATCCTAGAATTAGGATTCAGAACATAAATACCCATGGCTTGCATAAATAACAGCCCCAACCATTTGAGCTTTTCATAACTCCATTTTTGACATACCTTTAATGCGGTCCTCAATTCTCCTAACTTGGGTCTCATCCCACGCGGCACATTCAACTCATCCCAAAAAGCTTCGTATTGCTTAGATTCAAAACTTTCTGTTGGCAATGGGTTTGTGTTTAACCCAGTTATCTCAGTAAATTCGTTTAACCCAAACCTGATAGGTTGATCATGAACGATACTCCAAATATGTTTCTTATTCACGAGAAGCTGTCTACAGAGTAGATAATGTACTGTCTTACCAGACCACACGATCTCGCTATCAACTATCTTGGCAATGATTCCAACAGGTAACTGCTTCAACTCTTACCACACGTCATTACCTATTGCTTCTCTAACTTCCGGGATGTTTCCCAAACGGACATTGTGATTAAACAATTTGTTTTCAAGATTAGAAACCCCTACGGCGTAGAGTCTTGGAGGGTAATCTTGTGTTTGATATCAGACATCTGATTATAAAAAACACAAATATAAATCATCCAGAAATACAATAACCCAGCTGCGATGAAAAACAAAATGTAACATAACATAATTAAAACTTAGCAGCAATAAGATATATAACCCAACCACTATATAAAATAACTCAGTCACATCAGAATATAAAACTCAGTAGTATCAGAAATCAAACTCAGTCTTATCATTAATCAAACTCTGTCACATTATATATCAAAATCACTCGCAACATACCGAAAAACATGACGAGGGCGAATATGATTTCGACGAAAACGATTTAGGAGAAGACGGCGAGGGCAAAAACTAGGGAAACTAAATTTTTTTATATTTAATCCGTGTAAAATACTAGAGTGTTTAAGAAGATTTTTTATTATATGTAAAATGAAACTCATACACAACATAAATGAAACTCATCTGCAATAGAATCAAACTCAATCGCAACGGAAATCAAACTCGGTCGTAACAGAAATCAAACTCAGCCACAATATAAATCAAACTCATCTGAAACAGAAGAAAACTCATTCACAACATATATCAAAATAAATCGCAACTTACTAGAAATTTCGACGATACGATTTCAGGGAAGACGACGAGCGCGATAACTAGGTCACTAACCCGTGTTTTCTTTTGTTAGAGTAAAATAGTAGAGTTTTAATAAATTTTAAACATTCTATGTAAAATGTTACAGTGACGTGGAATACGGATTTGTGATGTGGATTTTTTTATCAAAAATTAACCAAATTAGGAGAAAACTAAGCAAGAGAGTGAATTGTAATTTATAAGGGTTTAAAAACATTCTAGTAATTTTTGAAAGATGTATGATATTCAAGTCATATTAGAATTTTTCTATGGTATTCTAGCAATTTTATATAAATCTATTATAGCGTACATTTTTTTAGCAGTCGGCAAAAAGACATCAATTGTAAGGCAATGTGGCAATGCCCGTATCAATTACAGCGAGGGTGCATAGGCCCAACCTAAATGGTAAATGATATCAGTAACCGATAGAGTTCATAGTAAGGCTAGGCATTTAAATCGAACATAAGTGAACTTAGTTTGGTTAATTCGTTTTTTCGGTTCAATTTGGCAATTTTTTAAATTTACTTCGGTTTTCAGTTCGGTTCGGTTCAACAACAATTTTATTTTGTACAATATTAACCAAACCAAACCAAACTTCCTAAAATTAATCGAATAAATCTAATTTAACTGAATACACCAAAATAATCTAATAATTAACAAAAATTTAACCGAAATTAATATTTTAGAACAAAAACTGAACCTTAAAAAAGAAAAATTGAACCAAACAAAACGAGTGCTGACCAACTCAAATTTCATTCGGTTCAATTCAGAAAAAAAAAATCGAATAAATTGAACGCCTATCCCTAAATCTTAGTATCCTATGGGGAATTTTTTATAATATAAATCTTTTGTATATATTTTTACTAAATTATAAAATAGTCGGATTTATTTTATGGGGATATTGACAATGGGTGAAAACTCTAATGAAATTTTCTTTAGATTTTATCTAAATGATTAGACTGTTTGATACATTGGTAACAAAGCATGTCAAACGAATTTAGAGAGAGGAGATATATTCTTATTACCTTAGACACAAGTCAATTGCGATGCTTGCTAAAAAAATCAAAGTTATAATAAAAAAATTCATGACTTGATAGTTCTCCATAACTTTTGGTTGTCCCTCAAATGTTAGTCATAAAGTACAAATGAATTTGGTTACCCGATGTGTGGGTGTCTTTACAATGTTAACCATAATCGATGAATTCAGTTTGACATTTTTTGTTGTCAAAGATAAATCAAGAAAATAAAGTTTTTATTTGCTTCAAGATGCATTGAATGATTTCGAGTTAGATGTTGATGATGTGAGAGTACAAGGATACAATGCACTAATATGAAAAGATTAAAAGAAGATTGCTAAAAATTATCTAAGGGTTTTTTATGTCATTTGGTTGTCACTGTCTTAATGTTGTGTTATATTATACAATATCTTCTTCAAAAAATATGTGTTTTTGATTTGAATTGTTCAATGTGTAACTGTTTGTTTGCTTCTTCAACAATTAAATGAAAGATATTGATAAAGATGGTGAATGAACTAATTTTTACATATTTTCCTCAATCACGCTAAGAAAGTCATGTTAAAAGTGTCAAAGCAATACCATTTTAAATCGCATAAATTAGAGAATCTTTACTTTACGTGGCTAAAAATACTGATAATTAAAAAATGAAAGTGATATTGAATCACTTGCTTTAAGTGAAACACATGGAATAAAAGGTTCATGTTCTTGTTTAATATGATTATTTAGTATGACTTTCTTTATGTAGTGAAAAACATCAAAGTTATTTCTTGAAACGTCACCTCACAACCAAAATAATATGCCAATTGGTGTATACTATTTAAGCATTAGATCTAAGTGATATCTAGTGATGTAGCTCACATTATGCAAAGGATCTTGTTTAGTCTAAGAATATCCAAGAAACTAAGCGAGTTTAAAGTCGTTGAAAATTCAAAGATTTTATAAGAGATATTATAAATCCAATGTGTCAAACAAGAAAGAATAAAGACACATATTTATAGTGTCTCATAAAGCCAAAACATAATCCCCTAAGGAATACTAAAGCCAATAGATAAAACATAAAATAAGGAAATAAAGAATAAAACCAAAACAAATGATAAGATTAATTCTAAAGGAAATATTAAAAACAAACACATGCATGAGACGATGCTCCCTGCATCAGGTCATCCGGGATAGAAGAAGATTCGTCCCTGGATATGAAGGCTCGTCATGGGGAAGATAGGCAACCAAATGTTTGTCTTTAAAAACATAAGAGAAACGCATGTCTGCATGTAACTTAACTCGATAGGCATTCACATTAATCTTATCAACAACTTTAAAGGGAACAATATTCCTTGCCTTAAGCTTATTATAATCACGAGGAGCAAACCGATCCTTAGTAAAAAAATTTCAAACCAAATTACCTACCTTGAATTGAACATTACGCCGATGTTGATCCACTAAAGCTATATACTTAGCATTAGCGGTTTGGAGATTGTCAAAAACTTGAGAATGAAGAACAACTAAGTCTCAAACCAGCTTGGATGCATGTCCACGGGGAATGAGACCATAGACAATACAAAATGGGAACAAGGACGTGCTTCGATTGATAGCTCGATTGTGAGACAACTCCACCTGACAAAGGACAGTATCCCATGAATGAATGTTATTACCTACCAAACATCACAACATATCTCCCAAATTTTGATTAGTAACTTCTTTTTGGCCATCAAATTGAGGATGATAGGCAGTACTCATATCCAAGCTAGTACGAAGAAGTCTCCAAAGAGATCTCCAAATGTGACTGAGGAACCTAGATTCACGGTTAGACATAATCAAAAGAGCAAACCTTGAAGCCGATAAACGTCGCGAAAGAACAATTGTGCAACTTGAACCGCATCAGTTTTATTTTTACATGTTATGTGCCATCTTAGAGAAAAAATCAACAACTACGAAAATAGAATCATTACCATGTTGTGTTCAAGGTAACCCAAGAACAAAGACCATACTAATGTCTGTGCATTGTTGAGTCGGAACAGGTAACAACATGTATTAACCGCCGTTAGAAGTATGGCCCTGTGAAAGGTGACAAGTGACGCAACTTTCCACAAAACAAGCTACATCACGATGCAAGGAAGGCCAAAAATAAGACTCTATGACCAACGATAATGTGCGATAACACCCAATGTGACCTTCACTTTGAATTTCTTTGATGATTTGGAGTCGAAGACTAAATGTAGGTATGCATAAGCGGTTGTCTTTAAGGATAAAACCCTCATGAAGGACAAAAGATGTGATGTCTTGTGTTGTAAGCTGGCCCATATTTGCCCGAAATATGCATCAGATGCATAAAATTTGGCTATAGTGGCAATCCTAGCATCAAAACTTGTTGAACCTAAGTAGAGAATGATGCCGACTAAACGCATCGGCGACCTTGTTAATCTGCCAAGACAGATGTTTGATTACAAACATAAATTGTTGCAAAAACGCAATCCAAGAAGCGTGTCGTGAAGAGATCTTAGTTTTCCCACCCAAATGTTTTAGTGCATCATGGTCTGTATAAAGAATAAACTGTTGATGAAATAAGTAGTGGCACCAATGCTTGATAGGTTGGACTATTGTATAGAATTTCACCTCATAAGTGTTGTAACATGCCCTAGACCCAATTTCACTGAAGAACACTACCGGGCAACTCCCTTGGCTCAAAACCGCACCAATGCCTGCTTTGCATGCGTCACAATGCAATTCAAAAATGACATCAAAATTTGGTAAGACGAGGATCTTAGCGGAAAAGAGCTGTTATTTGATCTTTTCAATTGCTGCTTGAGACTCACATGTCCAATTGAAGCTTGAACCCTTGATGTAGTAAGTTAAAGGTGCGATGATCGAGCTAGATTGCGGAACAAAGTGCATGTATAATGAAGCCAAGCCGTGAAAAATCCGGATGTTTGTAATTGAGCGCGATTGAGGCCAAGAGGATATTGCTTTGATTTTTCTAGGGTCGACCTAAAGGCCTTTGTTGGACACAACATAACCGAGAAATAAGGCTTGGTCGGCACCAAGGACACATTTCTTGGAGACTGCATAAAAATGATCGTGCTAAAGCACAGTAAAGACATCTTTCATGTGTTCCAAATGAATATATAAGTTCGTGCTGGAGATCAAAATGTTGTCAAAATATACGACAACAAATTGGCCGATAAACGGACGTAACACTTGATTCATTATGCGCATAAATGTGCTAGGTGCATTTTAAAGATCGAACGACATTACCATCCATTCGAAGAGACCTTCTAGAGTTTTAAAATTTTTTTTCCATTTGTCTTCTGGGCGAATACGAATTTGATGATAACAACTTTTCAAATCAAGCTTCGTAAAAATAGCGGCGTTACCAATTTGATCCAAAAGATCGTCAAGATGGGGAATGGGAAAAAGATAGCGAAATGTAATTTTGTTAATGTAACGGCTATCAACACACATACGCCACAAACCATCTTTCTTAGGGATCCACAATGCTAGAACCACAGTGGGACTAATAGTCTCACGCACATGACCCTTGTGAAGTAACTCTTCGACTTGGCGATGCAGCTCATCGTGTTCTTGTGGACTCATGCGATAGTACGGTCTATTTGTATAAAGCTGCGCCAAGGACCAAATCAATATGGTACTAGATATCAGTAAAGTTGGGAGTTCTTATGGCAAGTCAAGCGGAAACACGTCCTCAAAATCACGTAAAAGTGTTTGAAAAGCTGGTGGAGCCAGGCATTGTGTAGGAGCGGGCAAAGAGGGAAATAAGACAAGCGCAAAAATGTATTCGGCTTTAGGGAGTTCGGCTTAAAAGATTGCCTTAGGAAACGTAAGGAGAAAGAGAATTAGGAGTGGCTCAACAGGAGAAGAAGGTTCGACACGCAACAGCTCGGTCGAGACCTCGTGGAATGGAACTACTGTGATTATCTTTGTGTGAAAGACAAAAATGTAAGTGTTATCACGACCACGATGAATCGTGTTACGATCAAATTGCCATGGACGTCCAAGGAGGAGGTGACATGCATCCATGGGCACCACATCAAAAGGAAAAGAGACATAGTACGTACCGATAGAAAAAGAGAGCTGAACATGACGACCGACAGAGATCTTAGTGCCATTATTCAACCATGCAAGCTTGTAAGGAGTTGGGTGAGTTTCAGTCTGGAGTTGAAGTTTGGTAACTGCCTCTTTGGAGATCATGTTATCACAACTGCAATGATCAATATGCAGACACGAGTTTTAATGGTACAAAAAGAATGAAATAGATTGGTGCGTAACCATGATTCCTCGGTAGCTTTATGTGGAAGGCAGTTACGATGTATGACCAAAGCATATCGTGTATCATCTTGAATAATCTCTTCGTCAAAGCATTGTTAGCTGCTTCTTCGTCATCATATGTAGGCTCTCCTTTGTGTCGTGTGTGAAAAGACCACGACGAGACTGTTTTGGACAGGTTGTTTGTCAATGACCATGCTCTCCATAATTGAAGCATCACGAGGCCCCCGTCCATGGTGGACGTGAATTAGCAATAGACTCAACCGGCGTTCATTGTGTGGTAGGAAGTCTGGCCGGTGTTGTGTCTGGTGATGCATTTGGGGAAGTATCAGTGATAGAGGAGTTTAGACAAGCTCAAGAATTCATGGACGACAATGAACGAAATTTCGTTTCCATTACGAGCGCACGTTTATGACCTTCAAAAACTGAAACCGGATTTAATTATTGGAGTGCCAATTGAAGTTGTGTCTTCAAACCACCAATGAATCGTGAAAAAAGTTGATCATCAATTTCAAGAAGAGTGGTATGAGCCATCATGTGGAAAAAATCTGTTGCATATTCATCGACTATATGACTGCGTTGACGTAAGTTTTGAAACTTATTGTAGAGAGTATGTTTGTAGTTGTTAGGTACAAAACAACATCACAAGTGTTTCTTCATACGCTCCCTAGACTCGATCTTACTTTTACCTTGAGGACGTTGCGATTCTTTTAATTGTTGCCACCATTCCATAGCTCGGCCTTTGAAATGTGTAGCAACGAAAGAAACGTGCATAGCGTCCGGAACTTGCTTGAAATCTAGTATCTCTTCGACCATGTTGACTCAATTAAAAAGTTTTTAGAGTTCAAAGAACCAGAGAACTCAGGGATATCGTGTTGAAATCATGATTCTCATCGATTATTATCACCTTGATGTGCAACATGTCGATGACCTTGTTGTTCTTAATCCTGATATTGATGTCCGTCTAGATCTTGATCAGCGATTATGTTGTTAGGATTGTCCTCAATGTCCAAATCAAGGTCGGGTAAGTGTTGATGTTGACGTCAACGATGTTGTCATGTATTACGTTGTTTTGTAAGAATTGTCTGAAGTGCATTTTCAACTACCATTTGCAGAGCATCTTGTAGACCAACAGTGATAACTTCTACTATATATATGACTAAGCTCGTCATGATGATCATCAGAGTTGTTTCTCTGGGAAGCCATTAGAATGTGTTCTGAAAATTGTTTTCAAAACGGCCTGAAATCTGATACCAACTGATGTAACTCATCCTACGTTATGCAAATGATCTTGTTTAGTCTAAAAATCCCCAAGAAACTAAGCAATATTTATGTCATTGAGAATTTGAAGATTCTATCCGCAATAAAGAGATAGAGAGTTTCAAATACCCTAATTATATTATAAAACTAATATGTCAAACAAGAAAGAATAAAGACTCAAATTTATAGTGTCTCATAAAGTCAAAACCTAATCCCCTACAGAATACTAAAGCCAATTAATAAAACATAAAAATAAGGAAATAAAGAATAAAATCAAAACAAATGATAAGGAGATCTAAAAAAATATTAAAGACCGATACATGCATGCAACGTGAAAGTCACATGCTCGAGACGATGCTCCTGCATCATCTACTTAGCAATAGATTATTTAGTAGTCATAACTAATCTAAACCAAATAGAGATAGCAATTCAAATAACAATAATAAGCTTAAGAATCCAATATTAGCTAAGCACTTAATAGAAAACAAGCAAAGCTCCATAGATAATGACTATCTAAAATGGTAATATTACAAGTTAGACTATTGAGAAGAGCATGATCAATACTAGGAAATATTTATAGGTTAGTAATGATCAAATTAGAGACTAGGCAATAACCACAAATATAGATTAAATAAATCTCATACAAAATTAACACTATGTCAAACACAAATGAGATCAAATCTCTTTTACACATTCTAGTGATAAACATGCATTGCAAACAAAGGTGGAGAGGTCGAACTTCTGAAACTTGGGTAAAATATTAAAATATTAAATAAATATCACTTTACTAAATATAAATAAGAAATAGTAATAAAAACGAAATAAGAAAAACTAATCAAAACGTTATCCAACAAATTAAAAACCTAAACAACTATTCTCAAAGGTTGTGATCGATCGGTACTTGATTTGGGTCATTGGAGAACTTCATCAAACAACTTTCGGACATGAGACTCTTTTTTGCCAAATGGCTTTCTAAAGACCACTTGGGAATTTAAAAACACATAACTAATAAAATATAATCTTAATTATTAAAGCCAAAATATTAATCATGAAATTATAATATAACTCATAACTCAATCCCTATAACTACTCACACATGATCAATGGTGATGAAAAGAGTGAATAGATAGAGATAGAAATTGAAGATTGTATGTGAGTCCTCGTTCAGTCACATTGTCAACTTTTTTGGTCCTATTGTGAGGGATTACATTCTAGTAATACTAAATCATTGGAGAAAACTTGATGGCAAGACGGAAAAAAAACACATTGTGGGAAGAAATTTAGGTATATGCACTTAAATATTTTTGAAGAACTATGAACTGATAAACATGTGTGGCCTTTGCATATTTTGATTAAAGATTAGGTTTAATGTGCAAGAAGAGTGTGTTAAGCTTTGACTTAACTCTTCTTCCCAAAAACAGAGTAATAAACAAACCTGTAAAGAGAGAACTGCATATTTTTATTGAAATAGCAAAAGGTCTTTACAAATTACCAACTCAAATAAGTCCTTAAACAGAGAATAATCCAACAAATGAAAAGAAAAACTCTCTCTCTCAAAAAGCTATTGATCTCATGACGATCAATACCTTTTCTGCAACCTTAAGCACACAAATGACATGGTCCTTTAGCCGTACTCTTCCTCTCCTTTATACTCTCTCTGCCTTTGATCACGTGCTTCTTCCCTTCTGCCTTTTACCTCTGATTTGTCCAACTTACCCTTCATAACAACCTCTGTCACGACATTCTCTTGATGCAATATTCTTTTTGCTTTCTTCAGCTCCAGCTCATCAGCCAAAAACTCTGTTTGGGCCTTCTACTTTCAAGTATAAACCTGTATGGGCTTATCAATACTCTCCCCTTTGAGATTAAGCTTCTCCTCAAGCTTGAAATGGGGAAATTGCAGCTTGAAATCTTTAGCCAACATCCAAGTGTCATCCATATCGATAGAACCTGTCCACTGTACCAGCCATTCCAACTCACCATTGATGTTGTAACGAGTATCACGAACATCTGTAGGTAAGAAATGCTCATAAGTAATGAGATCAGTAGTAGGTGGAGGTAAAGTGGGACACGAAATAGCATGTCCAATATCCGCTTTAAGTTATGAAACATGGAAAACCAGATGGATTTTAGAACCGTGTGGTAACTGTAGACGATAGGCGGATTTTCCAATCCGTTCTAAGATTTCAAAAGGACCAAAGAACTTAGCTGAGAGCTTCTGCGAACTTATGTGATACACGGACTGCTGTCTATAGGGTTGGAGTTTCAAATATATGCAACAGCCCGTCTGTGCTTATGCAACAGCCCGTCTGTGCTTATTCGCCTGGTTTGTCATGATAGCTTGGGCCCTCTGTAAGTGAGATTTAGTGAGAAGCAAGGCTTCATCACGAGCCAGAAGTTGAGTAGCCAAGTCTATGTTTGCAGTTGAACCACGTTCAAAACGAACCAGGGCAGGAGGTTCCCTACCATATACCACCTGAAACGGAGATGTCTTGAGGGCACAATGATAAGAGGTATTATACCATAATTCAGCCCAAGATAAATACTTCCACCATAGACGAGGCTTCGCAGAGGCAAAAAAACGGAGATAAGTCTCCAAACAACGATTAAGAACCTCTGTTTGACCATAAGTTTGTGGATGGAAAGCGGTGCTATGCTTCAAAGTAGTGCCTACCAATTTGAACAGTTCTTTCCAGAAGTTGCTGAGAAAAATTTTATCTCTGTCGGATACAATGGATTTGGGATCCCATGGAGCCGTACCACTTCCTGAATAAAACGGGCAGCGACATCCAACGCAATGAAAGGGTGTTTCAAGCTGAGAAAGTGAGCGTATTTGCTCAAATGATCGACAATCACCAGAATTGAATTCCAACCATGTGAGACCGGCAGCCCTTCGATGAAATCCATGGAGATATCCTCCTAAATCTGTTCTGGTATCGGTAAAGGTTGTAGAAGACCCGCAGGAGATAAGGTTGAGTGTTTGTGTTGCTGGCAAATAACGCAAGCAGCGATGTATTGTTTAACATGTGCGTAGGATTCCTTCCAAATGGAAAGATAGTTGGATGCGTTTCAAGGTCTTGAGAACCCCTGAATGACCACCTAATTTACCATCATGCGCTTCATGAAGAATTGAAGGAATAAAGGCAAATGAGGCTGGAATCACCAGCCTGCCTTTGTACCATAATTTGTTATCAATGACCCTATGATACTTACTTGCAGGTTTTTGTTGAAGACAACGTATAATCAGTGATTATTGTATGGTTGTGTTGGCAGCGACTTCTGCATATAAGTCCTGTTGTTGAAGTGTTGAAGGAACTGTAAGAGCCTGTAGAAGTGGAGATAAAGCTGAAAATTCCAATCTATCAATACGTGAGAGTCCATCTGCAACTTTATTTTCAGTTCCTGGTTAGTAAAAAATCTCAATATCATACCCCAATAACTTCGTAAGCCATTTTTGATATTCCATATTAACTTCCTTCTGTTCGAGCAAGAATTTCAGACATTTATGGTCTGTATGGATATGAAATTTGTGACCTAACAGATAGTGTTTCCACTTCTGAACAGCTAACACAATCGCCATTAGTTCTCTTTCATAAGCAGGTTTAAGTTGTTCCCGGGCTGTAAAACCATGGCTGAAGAATGCAATTGGTCTTCTGTCTTGCATTAACACGGCGTCGACGCCCAAACCAGAAGCATCAGATTTGATAACAAACTGTTTAGAAAAATCCGGCAAGGCTAAAACAGGAGCACATGACATTGTGTGCTTCAACTTATCAAAAGCTGTTTGAGCGAGAGGAGACCATAAAAATTGATCATTCTTTAGCAAATCAGTAAGAGGCTTTGCCAATAAATCATACCCACGAATAAACCATCTGTAATAGCCCGTAAGGGATAAAAACCTGCGTAATTGAGTGATTGTAGTCGGAGTTGGCCAGTGACGCATAGAATATGTTTTAGCCGAATCAGTTGCCACCCCCTCGGCAGAGATTTTGTGGCCCAAATATTCGACTTGAGATAAACCAAACAAACACTTATTCTTATTAGCAAATAACTTCTGTTCCAAAAACACTTGCATCACTGCGGATAAATTCTCTGCGTGTTCTGAGGCTGATTTGCTATAAACCAACACATCATCGAACAATACCAAGACAAAACGACGAAGGAATGGTTTAAAAACCTTGTTCATTAAAGCTTGGAAAGTAACTGGAGCATTAGTGAGGCCGAAAGGCATCACTAAGAACTCATAGTGTCCTTCCAAAGTGCGAAAAGCTGTCTTCTCAATGTCTGAAGCTCGCATTCGGATTTGATGATAGCCAGAACGGAGATCAAGTTTTGAGAAAATGGCAGCCCCATGAAGCTCATACAGCAGTTGATCGATAACCGGGATTGGATATTTATTAGGAACTGTTGCTTTATTGAGGGCCCGGTAGTCAACGCAGAAACGCCACGAATCATCCTTCTTGCGGACTAACAAAACCGGACTAGAAAACGGGCTCGAGCTTTGGCGAATAATACCTGTGGATAACATCTCAGAAACCATAGTTTCCATAATTTCCTTTCGAGAATGTGGGTAATGATAAGGACAGACGAAAATGGCTGAAGTACCCGGGATCAGAGTAATGCCATGTTCCAAACAACGTAGAGGTGGTACACCTGCGGGTAAGGCAAATACAGTCTGGGAATTATGCAAAACTGCAGAAATCAGTTGTGATGCGTTCAATGTGCACGATAAAGTCCATTGAGAAATATCAAAAGTATCAACCATGTGATCATGCGCAAGACTCGAGAGAGATGAGTGAGTTGGGTAGAGTGAGGGATCACCTAGTAATGTAACTCGGACGCCATCATAGATGAATGAAAGCTCCTATTATTTCCAATCAATTTCACACTTTCCCAGAGTTTCTAACCATTGGATGCCAAGGATAATATCAACAGATCCCAATTCCAATGCAATAAAATCAGAAGTGAATTGCAATCCAGCCAAATGGAAATGAACATGTTTGCATATTCCCAAAGCTTGGACAGAGACACCATTGCCGAGCAGGAATGTCCAAAGGTGAACTAAGTGTGAGTTGGAGTTTTGCCCGAGATAAAGTAGCGGGATCTATGAAATTATGAGAGGCGCCACTATCAAGCATTACAATCACCGAAGTTTTGCCAATAGAACCCCGTAACTTCGTGGTTTTAGGAGAGTGAATGCCAAGCAAAGAGTGGAGGGACAAAACCATCAAATCAAAAGATACAGGAGTAGACTCATCTTCAGAACGTTCAATCATATTATCATCCAGAACTCTAATTCATAGCCATTAACAATAGTTAAAACCTGGAGAGTCTTGTTGGAACATGGATGTCCCTTATAATACTTGCCTTTGCACTTAAAACATATGCCATCGCGGCGCATTGCATCTAACTCGGCATCAGTATAATGTTGGCGAGGACGAAACGTACTAGTGGAAGCTGCCTGAGGTGATTTAGCAGGTGGAGTGTGAGGAGACGACGTCTGTTTAGAATCAAAGCGTTGAGGGGAGGGGTTTGGAACCGTCTGATAAGCTGGAAAAGAAACAGAACGAGACTGTTTTTGGTAATCAGGTGCAGATGCCGCAGTCATTGCTTGGCAGAAAAAACTATTCTCTATACGTAACACAGCCGAAATATGATTCCGTAAACCCCGAGGCTCCTTCATACGGATGACTTCCTTCATCTCTGGTTTTAATCCGTTGTAGAAAATGTCAGTGAGATTCTGGTCACTCAAGCCTGTGACTTGAGCAGATAAATCCTGAAATTCATTGATATACTCCGAGATGGTGGCGGTTTGACGGATAGCAAATAAACGTTTTCCCGGTTCGGATTCAATAGATTCCCCGAAACGGAGGAGAAAACGCTCGTGAAAATCAAGCCAGTCGCGGAACTGATTTTGTGAAATTTCCCAGCTAAACCATCTGCGAATATCACCTGTAAAACCCAAAGCCACCATTGAAAGCCTTTCTTCCTCACTGTAATGACCAATAGAAAAAAATTGCTCGACTAAAACCAACCAATCATAACCATTAGTTCTCTCAAATATTGGCATCTCAATCTTTTGTAACATGCTTTCCCGAGACGCCATATTAAGTGTATGATACCTGGGTTGGTCGTTTGTAGTGTGAAATGTTTCAGTATTTTTTGGATCAAGTTCCTTAGGAGGAGGGTTAGATGTTTGTTTCCCTCTAGAGTTATCATGAAACAGCTTTTCTTCAAACCGGACCATTATTGCCGGGATAGAGGAGAGACTATCAAGTTTCCGGTCAACCACATCGAACATCTGATCCATGTGGTGTAGGCGTTTGCTCATGGTACCCTGCTCCAAAGACAGTCTGGTGAAGGCGCCATAGAAAAATTCCACTTGTTCATAGAGGTTAGCTGCCGGAGTAAAACCCGGTGGACTGGAGAAATCACCACCCGTGTCAATGGTTGGGTTCGGCGAAACACTTTTGGTGACGTGAGAATCAGCCATTTTCACCGCACCACTGTTAAGCTTTGGCTTAACTCTTCTTCCCAAAAACATAGTAATAAACAAACCTGTAAACAGAGAACTGCAGATCTTTATTGAAATAGCAAAAGGTCTTTACAAATTACCAACTCAAATAAGTCCTTAAACAGAGAATAATCCAGCAAATGAAAAGAAAAACTCTCTCTCTCTCAAAAAGCTATTGATCTCATGACGATCAATACCTTTTCTGCAGCCTTAAGCACACAAATGACATGGTCCTTTAGCCGTACTCTTCCTCTCCTTTATACTCTCTCTCACTGTCTGCCTTTGATCACGTGCTTCTTCCCTTCTGCCTTTTACCTATGATTTGTCCAACTTGCCCTTCATAACAACCTCTGTCACGACATTCTCCTGACGCAATATTCTTTTTTCTTTCTTCTGCTCCAGCTCAATAGCCAAAAACTCTGTTTGGGCCTTCTTTTTTCGAGTATAAACCTGTATGAGCTTATCAGAGTGGTAAAAAATGTTGTATTCAAACATATGGGATGTTTGTGGAGGACTAAAAAAGTCAAGGCTCGTGGCACAAATGTGAGATGCTACGCCTATCACTAAGAGAATTGGTTTAAAACCAAGCAACATCTCATCCATTCTAATATATAACTCTTGGACCAGGACCAAGACTACCAGAACTTTTAAGATTAAATATGCATGTTGTATAAGTTTTTTTGTTTGTACGTTTTTATGAGGTACAGAGAATTGATAACGTAAGAGAAGACATAAGTCTTTTTATACTGACAAGTATAATGAATTCAGTGAACTACTTATGACATTTAAGAATTCAAAAAGTACTTATAATCCTGATACATCTGAGGTTAGTGATGTTTCCAAAAAATCAGTGAGAATTCATATCATTTATTGGTTTGAGACAAATTATGTTCTTATTGGTGTAGTAGAGTTATGCTCTGTTGAACCAATTTATAAAATTAGTCCTATACCAATTGTTCCCAACGCAATGGTTGTTCTTGTTAATTAGATATTCATTTGACTCTGAAGCATCTCTTTGGAGACTTACAACAGATGTGCCATCTCTTCAACAAGCTATGAGATGCAAAATAACATGTCCAGTCGATAAAAACATATCCAAACACTTCTCAAGCCTCTCTAGATGTATTCAGAGTAAGCTATTTTTTTTTGTCGTCTGTTAATTAAAAGAGTCGTACCAAAAGTTTTACAAGCCCAGTCAAAAGGCCGAGACTGAAAGAAAGCGCTTACAGAAAGAAAAGAAGAGATCATCTTCTGAAACAGGGGAAAAGCAGAGTCCCAAAAACAGGAGCCTAAAGCTCAGCATTCTGATTAACAAAGAGAGAACTCTCTTCTCTAAAAGTGTGAGAAAGCCAATCTGGGGGACCAGCAGCCACATATGACTGAAAATGATCTGAATTGGTTACACTTTTAGCTATGAGAGTAGTGCCTTTGATCCAACTAGGAGGGAGGTGAGAGAACTTCCAATCTTCAATTTAGAAAAGCCTGAGGTAGATTTCCGAGACCTGATACTTTAGAGCTGGCCAATCCAGGGGCCTGTTTACAGCATTAACCAAGTCTCTAGCCGCAATCACAAAGCCTACACTTGGAACTTTTAGCGACACCATGGCATCAAGAGCCCAAAGAAGAGCGGATAAGGCGGATTGGTCTTTGGAATGAACTTGGAAAAAGGACCTCCTGCTATGAAGTTTAACTGAGCCTAAACTGTCTCATAACACCCAAGAAGACCCTGTAATAAACGAAGATTTATTCCAGCTATACGCTATAGAGCATTGAAATCAATCAGGTTCCACAATGAAGCAATCTCTGATGAATTTTCTGGAGTTGGCTGCGTTTTCTTGAACCTGTAATTCCGAGACCTCCAATTTATTTGCTTCAGTCCATAGCTTGTACTCACTTGTGATTTTCTCTGTCAATTTGAGTATGTTAACTTCCCTGCCTTCAAATAGAACTAGGTTCATGTTCTTCCATAAAAGCCACATGACCCAAGGGAAAATGTTTTTGTTATCTTCGGATAGAGATTTATCTTTTTGCATATTGAGAAGAAAGTGAAGATTAGGGAAAAGGAGGAAATACTGAAACCGTTTTCGGGATATGGTATACACAAGAGTGCCCACACTTGACGTGCTACGTGACATGAGCACAGGACATGATTAATGGTTTCTTCTTCTTGTCCGCACAATTGACATTTGTTGTCCACTCTTAGTTTCCTTTTGGCTAGCAGATTTGCAACTGGTAAAGCTTGGTTACAAGCCTTCCATAAGAAAACTTTAATTTTTGTTGATGTTTTTAGGTCCCAGACCTGATTTTTCAGAGACAATAGAGAGGGGTTAGTCTCTGATTCAACCCGAACCATCAACTTGAAATTTCTGCACGCTGCTTCATATCCCGTTTTGACACTGTAATCACCTTCCTTAGTGAACTTCCAGGTCCAGTAATCTTCTGTAAAGACCGTAGGTTTGAAGATTGCGATGTCTTTAATATCTTGGGGAACAAATAATTCATGGAGAATATTAGTATCCCAAGTTCTTTTGGTGAAATCAATGAGGTCCTTGACCTTAAGGTCCAAGTTAATCAGAGGGTGTTTTAGGAGAGGCCGTCTTTGATTATCTTTCCCTATCCATACATCAAGCCAAACCCGAGTATTGTGGCCGTTTCCAATTCTCCTTTGAAGACCCAATCGTAACAATTCTCGGCCAAAGATAAGGCTTTTCCAACCGTGAGATGGCAGGGGACCAACTTGTGCTTCTAATATTGATCCATTTGGAAAGTACCTACTTTTAATGACTTTAGACAGTAAACTGTTTGGGAATTTTAAAATTCTCCACACTTGCTTGGCTAAGAGGGCTTGATTGAATCTAAAGATATCTCTAAAACCAATCCCTCCAAGTGCTTTGGGTAAACACATTGAATCCCAATTCATCCAGTGGATTTTCTTTTTCCTCTGTCCCGAGGACCACCAGAACTCTGCAATCGCCGAGGAAATTTGCTTTGCCGTCATCTTAGTTAGCTTAAAACAAGACATAGCATAGACGGAGAGTGCCATTGCAACGGATTTAATTAAAACTTCTTTGCCTTGAGAGTAAGCTTTTTTAAAAATCTTGTTTTGTATTTTTTGAATTTCTAATCATTAGCCTTTTCATTGTAGCAAACCGGTCAAGATGAAACTCAAATATGTAAAATCTATGATTGGACTAATGAAGGGCAGGAAGTCACTGTTTAATGTATTATGTACTCAACATATTTTAAAGAGATGGTCAACCATATTCCTTTAGGTCCAAATGTTGTTAATATTGAAGTTTTTAAGGTCCTTAAGGATGATGATTAATTGTGGAGGCCAGTTGTTGAATTGTTTTTGATTTGTGATGCACTTAATGAGAAAATACATGGTCTGTCTTGAAAGTTGAATTACTGATTACTGCACCTGCAAAGCTAGTTAAGATAAAACTAGTGGTATTTTTGTTGTTGTTGTGATAGATGTTGCAATTTGATTATATTATATTGTTTGAGTTATAGAGTCAAAGTGACAACACTAGTAACAACAAAGGTGCAAAGAAGAAAAACGCATCCTTTAAGATTGCAAGAACTTTGGACTAAAGATAGTTGAAGGAAGAGTAGTTTCAACTAATCCAAAAATGTTTACCATTTTGTACCATTAGGTCTAATCCAAAAAGCATATATTTTTTTACTATTTTATTTTGTATGGATCCTTGAAAATTTGTAAGATTAGTAACGCAAGGGAGTGGAGACCAAATTCAGAGATTGCATACATTTCTTTTGCAATAGATTTAACAGTAGCATGGCCAAATCAGAGCCGGAGCTGAAATTTTCAAGGATCCATACAAAATAAAATAGTAAAAAAATATATGCTTTTTTTGCTTAAACCCTTCTGTTCAATGTAGAGAAGTTGAGAATTTTTTTCTTTACAGTGAAAATTTGAGAAGTCTTAGGAAAAAAATTAAAATTTTAGTTTTTTATTTCTTTTAAATTCTTTCATGCAACTACTAAAAATAGACGCGGTAGAAATTGTATTACAGGTCTTATCTCGGGCTCTGGTACCTGGGTTGAA
>OVBE01001320.1:0-37751 GCA_900406425.1 Iberis pinnata | reverse complement strand
TTTTTGGGGCAAAAAAAAAAAAAAAAAAAGGTTGCAGTGCTCGGGAGAGTTCATCATGTAAATCTCACTGCACTAATCGGTTATTTCCATGAAGCTGATAAAATGGGATTGATATATGAGTTTATGGCTAATGGGAACATGACAGATCATCTCGCGGGAAAGTATGAACATATATTGAGCTGGACTCAGCGACTTCAGATTGCACTTGATGCAGCACAAGGTTTGAACATAATATGTTTGAGTTATATATTTTGTTTTGGCAATAGTTAGATTGGTCTATATCTCTAATATATTATTCGAAATATCTCTTCCATTTTTACATGGTTAAATATTTTTCACAAATATTTTAACTTTTAACGAAATTTTGTGTGAAGGGCTTGAGTATCTTCACTGTAGATGCACACCTCCAATAGTTCACAGAGATGTGAAGACATCAAACATACTATTGAACGACAAAAACAGAGCAAAACTTGCAGATTTTGGACTCTCCCGAAGTTTTCAAGCAGATAGTCTTTCTCACTTATCCACTTTAGTTGCTGGAACTCCTGGTTATCTCGATCCACTGTAAGTTTCTCTATTGTCTTTCCATGGTTTATCGGAAAAAAAAAATAATTTGAATATTTTTTGTGATTATGTTCTATTATTCTAAACAATGTGTAGATGCTTTGAAACAAACGGGTTGAATGAAAAGAGTGACATTTACAGCTTTGGAGTTGTTTTATTGGAGATAATTACAGGAAAAACTGCGATCAATGATTCACAAACGAAGCATGTTTATCTTAAAGATTGGATGGAATCGATCTTGACGTCTACCAATGATGTGAGCAATGTTATAGATCCCAAGATGGTAGAAGATTTTGATGTAAACTCTGTTTGGAAAATTATGGAACTTGCTTTAGCCTCTGTTTCACATAATGTCTCTGAGAGACCAAATATGCAACAAATTGTTAGAGGATTAGAGGAATGTCTTCAAAGAGAGAAGGAGAGTAACAAGAATTAATGATGTCATTACAAGAAAAGTTTGTGTTGTTGTAAGTAAATCCCAAAGTAATGGAATTGTAAAATTGTATGTGTTTTTTTTCTCTTTCAAAGATTTTTTATTTTATCAAATTGGAGTTTGAAGACTGCAAAGAGAACGAATTAATCACAAAGACGACCTAATTTGATTAAGAAATAAATTTAGTTCAAGGTGAATGCATCTTTCTCTCTTCTTTTTGTTATTTTGAATTACAACGAATCAGTTGAGTAATTAAAATTCAAATTCTATTAAAGAAAGAATTGCATATGTATAGCGAATGTTCAAATCGATCTCTGGTATAGTAACAAATCGATAATTGTCAACCGGTCCTTGTTAATGCTGATAATTTCTCAAGAAAAGTATTTCCTAATATGTGTGTATACCTTTTTGTTTTTAGTAGTTTTGCTTTTTTTACTTGATGAATGTGAGTCAGTTATTGTCCATCCAATATTGCGGGATATATACATATTCCTATAATTTAGGAGCATAGATTTACATTTGTATATTGGTTTCCATATTCACGTTTATCCTACTTATATAAATACATTCTTATGTTATTATCATTAAGACAAGTCGTTTGAGATTAATAATCTACATAGTGTCTGAGCCACTTTTAACCACTTACTTATCTGCTCTAACTACTTCTGTTGAGCCCAAACATTTTAAGAAAGATGTGCAAGATGATCGCTAGAAACAAGCTATGATCTCTAAGATTGAGGCTTTGGAACAAAACAAAACATCGTGCCTTGTCTCTCTTCCGCCTGGTAAAGAAGCTATTGGCAGCCAGCGAGTTTTCAAGATTAAGTATAACTGTGACGGAACGGTTGAACGCTGGTGTAAGGTAATAATCAAGTCGAAGGTACTGACTACAACGAAAAGTTTGCACCAGTCATTAAGATGACCACCATTCGCACTCTACTGTGTTTGGTTGCTGCCAAGAATTGGGAAGTGCATCAAATGGTTGTTCATAACGCATTTTTCCATGGTGATCTTGCTGAGGAAGTCTATATGAAACTTCCTCCGGGTTATCACCACACTCATCATGGTCAGGTTTATAAGCTTCTTAAGTTCTTGTATGGTCTTAAAGAGGTTCCTCGTTGATGGTTTTCTAAGTTGTCTCAGACATTGTTGAAGTTCTGATTTTTTCAGTCTTATGAGGACGCTTCTCTTTTTGCATACTCTAACGCCAGCGTTGACTTGCCAGTATTGGTGTATGCTCATGATCTCGTTAATTATATGTGGTAATGACACTTTGATGCTTACTCATATTAAAGAATATTTGGGACGTTGTTTTCACATGAAGGATCTTGGACGTCTTAAATATTTTCTGGGTATTGAGGCCAGTCGCGATAAACAAGGTATTTATTTATCCCAACGTAAATATGCCTTGGTTATTATTACTGAGTGCGGTTTACTTGGGTCTAAACCTGCCGCTATGCCTCTAGAGAAAAAACATGGTCTTGCTGTTACCGAGAGTCCTCTGCTTGACGATCCTAAGCCTTATCATCATTTGCTTGGTCGTCTCATTTACCTTCATAATACTCAGCCATGCTTAATTTATTCGGTGCATACTTTGTCCCAATTTATGCAAAGTCCGACACATGTTCATTGGGAAGCCGTTATGCATGTTGTTCGTTACCTAAAAGGTTCTCCGGGTCAAGGTATTATGCTAAGCTCTTCCTCTTATCTCCAGCTTTCGGCTTATTTTGATTCAGATTGGACATTGTGTCCTCTCACATGTCGCATCTTTAGTGCTTACGTGGTTCTTCGTGGCGGTTCGCCGATTAGTTGGAAAACAAAGAAACAACATATTGTATCTCACTCTTCCACCGAAGCCGAATATCGCGCTATGGAAATTGCTTTTCGCGAAACAAAATGGATACGTAAGGTCTTCGCCAATATGGGTATTGATGTCTCCACGCCCTCACGTTTTTTCTGTTATAGCAAGGCAGCCATTTACATTGTTGTTGATCCAGTTTTTCATGAACGTACCAAACACATTGAGTTTGATTGTCATGTTGTGCGTGATGCAGTTCGTGATGGGCTTATCACTATTGAATACGTTCATATTACTTCTCAAATCACGGATGTTTTAACTAAATCTTTGCCTCGAGATCAGTTTGTTCATCTTTGGTTCAAGTTGGGCGTTCAAAATCTCCACACTCCAACTTGAGGGGAGTAGTGTAAGATATATACATATTCCTATAATTTAGGAGAATAGATTTCCATTTGTATATTGGTTTTCCATATTCATCAACTTGTATAAATACATTCTTATGTCATTTTCAATAATACAAATCGTTTGAGGTTAGTAATCTACATCTAATAGTGAAAAAAGCAGTAAAGTTTAGGTAATACTTATAGTCATCAAACAAATATTCTTTTTTTCTTCATCATCAATAATAAATGTGTGTATAAAGTTACAAAACAACAAATTAGCAAACGATTAAACATCATGAGTAAGGTCCAAACCATTAGCTTCACTTCTTTGAGATTCTCTTGGAACAGAGACAACATTAGCTAAACCATTCTCTACATCTCTTACCAATCTCTCAAAGTGTTTTCGAGTTATGCTGACAAAGAAAACAAAAGCTGTTAGATCTTTGCTTATTGTACAAGAAACAAAGAATATAAAACTAGGGCAACAAAATTTTGAGTAAAAACCTAGTTAGGTCGATTAACTTGATGCGAAAGCCATTGAAAGCATCTAATGGTCCCTCCACATGAAGAAACAATTGCAGTTCAGTCTCTACACAACCTAAGAGCTCCTTCAAAGGAAGCTCAGCATCATCTGATAATTAACAAATGAATTTGTTAGATTATAACCTAAAAATATCATTTAGATAAGAAAATTTAAATTACCTTGCATATGCTTCAAGAAATCTTGCTTTTCTTTCTCATCATCTTTTAAGTAATATCCATATACACAAGTCCACTTCAAGAACCTTCTAAATTCCATTATCTGCATGTACCAATCCTCTTACTAATCATTTGTAGAATAGAAAAGTTTAATCGAATCCACAAGGCCGACTAAAGTTGCAACATTAAAGATATGAGAACCAAACAAATCTAGAGCCAATGAGTTTTTGTGAGTTTTAAATCTAAGAAACAAATGCAAATAAATGAGAAATAAAGACGAAAACAAGATAAAAGCATTGGATCATGGATCTTACTATCAAAATATATGATTAACAATCAACCAACAATGAAACAATCAATCAATGCTAATCATTGGTCTAAGATTCCCTTAAATAGACTAATCAACTCTCCTGACATCTGCTATTAGGAAAAATATATCACATTGAAAACATTAAGAGACAAAAAAACCAATATATAAGATATATGAGTCAATCCACTCTTTGTCAACTGGTTTTGAGTTGTAATCTTATATTTATAATTAACATGATATCATAACCCAATCCAATATGTGTCCCAACCCGAAATTAGTCCAACAAATTTTACCTAAATCAGTGCGAGATTAATGACTAAAATTCGCTATTACGTCTTTGAATATGAACTAGCTAATCCACTTATTTCTAATTAGTTTTGAGTTGAAAGCTCGTAATCTTATTATCGATGTTGAAGACTAACCTGAAACCAAGCTTCTTTAATGAATTTAAGCTGATTTGGAGTTGTTAACTGTGTTTTGCTTATATTCTCAATCTAGAAACAAGTTTTGTAAAATCCAAATTCAATATACAAAGAACTGAAATATAGAAGAAAAAAATTAACACAACATAAATTTATCTTACAACATAGTCTAGCTGCTCCTCCAAGTTTTGTTTTGCTTCTTGCATCAACTGCTCAAAAAAAAATCAAACTCAATAGAAGTCAATACATATTCTTATATGTGTTAAAAAATGGATTTATAAATAACTTCATACATACCTTGTCATTAATCTCCCAAATTTCATAATATTCTTTGTATCTATTTGCAGAAGATTCTGCTATTTGTAGCTCTTGAATATCAGTCTCTTGATGCTACAAAACATTTTAAAATCATTATTGGTTGATACAAAAAAATTATAAATATTTTCAAAAATTATACTCCTTCCATTTTTTTTTTTAAGATTGTCATTTTAGACTTTTCACACAGATTAAAAAATTTGTGTTTTCTATAAAAAATAACATTAAGTATTCTAAATCAACCAAGAAAAAAAAGTACTGCAATTATTCTGTCGGTCAGAATGTATGAGTGGCACTCCATTTCTTCTCTGTGTCGCTTCCAGTTACCAAGACAAACCCTACAAAGGAAATTTTGTTATAAATTTGCAAAAAGATTATAAAAAAAAATTAATAATAGCAAAATCATATATAGGATTACAAAATTTAATTGGCTATGTTCACAAATAAATGAGAGATTTTGTTAAAGAAATAGAATAGTTTCAAAATGTATATATCATAGTTAAACGAATAAAAATATAAATATATAAACCATAATTAGTAAACAGTAACATTATTTGATTTTGCATATGAAAGAATTATAAAGTAGGATCATGATAATTGAATATAATATATGAAACTATGAATTAATATATAGAGAAATTAGAGATAAAATATTACCAACAAAAAACATATTTACAAGGTGGTGAGCATGTCATCTTCAGTGAATTATCTTGATTTTTCTTGATGCTTCGATTACAGTTAGGACAAGCCAATGTATTTTCTTGTAACCTGAAATTATAAAATACAAAATAGACTGAAAATTTTGAAAATTTTAAATATTATACAAATATGAATTATATATATATATATATATATATATATACAAATATGAATTATATTGAGGTTAATTACTAACCATTTTGCAGCTGTTTGACAATCTACAGGACTGTGATCAATTTCCCTGCACTGAAAATAAGATTTAATCTAAATACAATAGCAATATTAAAAAATATAGTTTTAAAGTTGTATGACTTTTTTTTTTTAGTAATTCCTTAAAATACCATAAAAAGAAGTTAAAATTTCAAAAATATCACACACTCCCAAAAGTTCCATAAATATCATACACTGTCAAATGTTCCAAAAATACAACAAATATAAAAACTGAATTTTAAGGGTTTAAAATTTATAATTTTGAGTTTGGGTTCACTAAATAGAGTTTAGGGTTTAGTTTTTAAGGGGAGGGGGGGGGGTAAGGTTTGGTTTTCGGGTTTTAGGATTCAAATTATAAATTCTAAAGCTATTTCAAATTTGTGGTATTTTTGAAATAATCTTAATTTTGTGCTATTTTGGAGAATTTTTTTTTTTTAATTGAGTCTTTTAATATTAGTTTATTGTAATAGAAAAAAAATTAATTAGAAAATGGATTCAAGCTAGAGAACTCACATTCCAACAGAATTTAAGTAAACAGAGACATGAGACAGCTGAATTTCTTGAACCAGGACTATGATAAATCTCACAAATACACCTTGAGGCAGGACACCACTTCATCTAAATTCCAAAAAAAAAAATTAATAAACAAATTCTAAAATTAGAACTAAATATTAGAGATTATGTAAATTAATCTCCTCCAAAGTAATTAAATTTAAGTCCATAAAGAATTAGAGTAATTCCACACAAAAAAATTAATGTTTCAAAAATAGCACACACTCTCAATTATTCTGAAAATACCATTAAAATATTTTTCTTCAAAAAATATATAAATTGAACTTTAAAGATTTCAAATTTATTTTTATTTTTGTTCACTAATAAGAATTTAAAATTTAGTTTTGAACGGATTATGGTTTAGTTCTGGAGATTTACAGTTTAAATTTAACATTTTAAAAGCTATTTAAAATTTGTAATATTTTAAAAACAATTTGAAAGCGTATGATATTTTTGGAACACATACTAAAAAAATCTGTGGTATTATTGAGAATGCCTCAATTATACATTTTCTTTATATTTTTAGAGAAATTTAACACCACCAAAAGAAAATTCACTTGTTTTTTTTAAAAAAAAATCTATTGATATATAAATGAAAAATCACAACAAGGAGCAAGTGGCCTAGTGATGTGCCGCCTCTGCTGAACAGGGATCGAATCTGGCCGTTCGCATAACAAGTGATTTTTCTCATATTTATGGAATTTTGGTTACCGGGCCGGCCCGTTGTGATTCAGATATTAATGTGACAAAAAAAAATTGAAAAATCACATGGTAAAATTTATTACCGTTTTGATGTTGTCAATGTAAGAGTTTAGTAGATATTGATTATACTTAAACTTCACTTTCTTAGAAGCAAATTTTTCAATCATATCTCGACTAATAGCAGCTGGACAAGAGTTATAAGGACATTTCAATCTCCAATACCATTCAGAAGTTGGATTTTTATAGATGATTTTGTCAATATGAGCTATAAAAACAAAATCACATAATCAAGATATATAATAAGATCAAAAAAAAGATATATAATAAGATATATAATAAGATCAAAACTATATAATAAAACATTCTAATGAGATCATACTTGTCCAGCAAGACGTGCACACACGATGGTTACAAGAGACTGATGCAGACTTCTCAAGTGGATATGATTTGTAACAGACTCCACAAAAGAACTAAACCAAGATTTAAAGATGTTCTTGTGTTAGCTTATAATCAGAGACATAAACAAAAGAGTTTAGAATTAGGACTCCGAAACCTGAATCAGAACCGAACTAAAAAAGCTTAAATCGAAACTGAACTATATTTCCAAATAACCTGAATGGTTTCTATAAAAAATTTTAGTTTGGGTATCCGAACTGAATTATATCTATATAGAAACTCCAATGGATACTCGAAAAACCGAATGTATATATATATAGGTACTTTTGCTCGGGTAATCAAGATCTTTGGTTGCATATTTAGGTTTTGGACCCACAATACCTAAATTATCCATATAAACAGAACCGCAATCCAAAACACAACAATAATCCAAATTATTTGAATAACCTGAACCAAAAAATTCGAACAAAAAACACTCTGTTTCACGTCGAGTTTTGGTAAAAAAATAAAACCTGATCCAAACTTGAATAAATTCGACCCAAAACACCTAAATTATCCAAATAAACTGAAATACAATATCAATAATCCAAATTATTTGAATAACCCGGAAAAAAAAAAACTCAATTTCATGTCGAGTTTTGGTAAAAAAATAAAATCCGGTCCAAATCCGAATAAATTCGATCCTAAACCAAAACTGAAATCTATTCGGTTTTTATTTATGTTCTGTTTAGCTGGACCTGAAAAACCTAAAATCCGAATTATCTGAACTGAACCGAACGGAACCCGAACCAAAATCCAAAAGCCACCCTCTAGTTAAAATAAAATATAAAAAAAAAACATTTAGTTTCAATGATTATTACTTCTTTATCATCAGAAGACGGATCAAGTAATGATCTCTCAAACAAGCCGACGATTTCTCTAACTTTCACATCATCAAACCATTTCTTATGAATCTCACTATCATCCCTTCAAAAAAAAGAATTAAAAAAAAAAACAAGATCCATCAGAAAAAAAAGGTTTCTTGTAGAAGAAGAAATATAAACATTACTATTAGACTCTGAATTTACCAGCCATAATATAAAATCAGAACTATGGCTTCATCTTTGGAGATTTTAAGAGAATCTGAAATACTTTGAAATTTATCTTCCATTAGACCGTGAACTTCTTTTTCTTCTTTGAAAGCAACAACATGTTCAACAAATGTTTCTGTTTGAACATCTTCTTCTGCAGCTGAATAGTAAGATTCAATTACAAGCTTATTTTGAATTTTTACTTCTTGATCATCCATTATTAGAAGAATTATATGAAAAGAAAATAAGTCTTATGACTTTTTATAGAATTCAATTAAAGAAGACTAAGTCTTTGGAAATTTTGTAATAGAAAAGATAAGTCTTTGATATATTTTTTATATTATAGTTGTGACAAGGAGTCTCGGTTTTAAGGTATTTGATGTTTAAAGCTGATGACGAAAATGATGTCTTTTAAACATCTACATTTAGTAAGTAGGGATCGACAAAGAATCTTTATAGAGGCACGTTTAACCAACTGTTTTATATATGAATTTTTGATGCCCACAAAATTTATATAAATTATGCGTCTGAAACCTTTTTTTCTCCAATTTTCAATTAGGACCGGCCCTGGTAACAACTCATCCCAAGGAATCCTTATAGAGGCACGTTTAACCAACTGTGTTATATATTATAACTGATTTTTGATGTCAAGAAAATTTATATAAATTATGCATCTGAAATTTTTTTTCTCCAATTTTCCATTAGGATAGGTCCTGGTAACAACTCATCACAAGAAATCCTTATAAAGGCACGTTTAACCAACTGTGTTATATATTATAACTGATTTTTGATGCCCATAAAATTTATATAAATTATGCGTCTAAAACCCTTGCTTCTCCAGCTTCTCATCAGGATCGGCCCATGCGACAAGATTTTAGAATTTCTCTTACTTTGATGACAAGTAACCTCGTAAGCTTCTAATGCTATTTCTATATATCTTTGATATATTTTGATACATTCAAATATGAAAAAGTAAGATCGTTGACATAGAAATAATTATATATAAATTAATATAGTAAATTTCTTAGTAAATTTAACTTATGTATACACGAAATTTCCACTGGTTCTACGTTATTTATTTATATATTTATTTATTCGGTCAATGATACCAAGTGTATATATAATAAGACTAATAGTGGTGGATTTGGTTTTTTATATAGAATATTATGTAATGACTACCACATACTATTTCATATTGGAAAAGTCATACGTATAATATTCAATTACGCGTAAAATTTGGAAAATAATATGTATTTGCTACCTTATTTTTTGCTCTATTTATATTATGAGAGTATATATGTAAGTGTTTTTTAAAGCTTTGGAAATATGATTTTATTTCATATATATCATTTAGTGATTAAGTATTGACATATTCGTTATGTCAATTATTATTTATTGTGCACAATTTTCTTGTTATATATTAATTAAATTGATTGTAATTTTATTATTTACTAGGAGGATTATATTATCTTTTTGTCAAGCGATAAAATATCTCCGTTTCAGACTAGTTGTTGTTCTGGAAAAAAAATTTCGTTTCAAAATATGTGTCGTTTTAGGTTTTCAATGCAGAAATTAAATGAATTTGACTTTTTTGACCAATAGAATAATTGCTCGAGATTTTTTTATTGGTTGATTTAGAATATTTAGTGGTGTTTTTATAGAAAATAGAGATTTCTTAATATGTGTGCAAAACTCTAAAACGACAAGTAACTCAAAATGGAGAGAGTATTAATAAAATGGTGATATATTATTAGGATTGAACATTTTAGAAACTATAATATAAAACAATATAATAGATTGGTTTTACACAATTTTCAAAAAAAAAATTGTTTACTAACCTAGAATTAGAATCATGCTTATTTTTATGGAATTCGGGCACTCGCCTAAGACCACTAAGTAAAAAAATAATAATTTATAGGCCACAATTCTATCATTTTACTAATTTTATATGTGTTAAATATGTTTTATTTTTGGGGTTTGATCAATCTTATCTTACTAATTTTAATATTTGCTTTGAATTTTTTGTTTTAGATTGTAGTTTTTTTTAAACTAATTATTTAATTAAATAAAATAATTTTTTATTTATTTTCTCTTAACCCTCTTGTTACTACGATACTTCCTAGAATTTTCAAATGAGAAAAAGAGTTAGAATTTCGTTTTTGATATGTATGAATCTTTCTTTTTTTGTCAAATATATGTATGAATCTAAGAATGATTTTATATTATATAAAAACGAAATTTTTTGGAAGATGCCTTTAGTAAAAGTGCATGGAAAAGAGAAATAAAATAAATATATTAAAAAAGTTGTGAGAAGTTTTCATGAAGACCATATTTTAATAATTGTCAACTCAACAAACAATGATAGTGACAATTTGTATTTTTCTCCTATAAATATAAATTTACTAACTAAATTATTGAGTGATAAAGACAAGCCACATGGGGTTTGTTGGTCTATATTCATCTTCATTTACAATCTCTCCACTCTTTATGTGACACGTGTTAAGGTTAGTAAAACCAACCTGTATAATCTTGGTGTCACAACTAAAGTCCCTACGATAGAAATTGGTTCGCATTCAAAAAGGGTTTGGATTATAAATGACGATGACTTTAGTTAAATGAGTATTATTTATTTTTAATGACTCTGGTATCCGGATCCCCGAAGGATTCCAACTAGGTCTAAAGCGTCCGCAGTTACTAAAAATATTCAGAAAGGCCGCCGAAATTCATCCATATTAATTGACGGTGGCCAGAATTCGAACCCAAGTGGCATAACTCACAGCTGTGAGCCTTTTAACACCATAGATAAAAGCTCCGATTAGTTAAATGATTATTATAGTGGTAACATAAAATTGATATACATAAAAAATGACTTTATAAGTGTTTAAAATGCATTTCCATATTTTTTTCATTAAATTTTGACTTTTCATTTTTTTACACTAATCAATGACACTATATATATATATATTACTTTTAAGTCGAGCATTTCGAATTTCCGACCATTAACATGCTTTCAATAACTAAAGAAACATATTCAAACAGACGATTCGAAGTGATTTGAAGTGAATTAGAAAAATTCATGTGATTTGTTTTAAAATTCTCCACAAATTCCACCAAAACTATGTGATTGTAGATTTTGTATTTGCTTCGTCTAAACTAAACTTTCAATTCCTATTTTGAAATTTGATTGGATTTTGACTATATCAATAATGTATATTCTATTTATATTAAAATAATTGATGTTTAAAATTATTGCACGAAATATAATGTTTACACGTCAAAATTTGTTTTTAGTTTATATATAATTATGTAATTTATGTATACTCATTTGTCTTTTTTTTTATCCCAACAAAAAAATTGTGTTTACTCTTTTGATTTTTGACATCTTTCTAGAAATTGAAAAAAAAAATTGATATGCATGATCTAGAGCTTTCAATTGATTTTTAATTTCTAAAATTTTAATATATTCATTTGACTAACTAATGCATTATAATAATAATATTAAAACTTAAAAAGTAATTTCTTCCGTAAATCAATGCTGATTGGTGGACTAATTACCGGGCCCCACAAATTCATCATCTTGCTCATTTGCTTCTTTTATAAGAAAGCAAAAAAGTAACCAAAATAAAATAAAATAAAAAACTCAAAACTCAAATCGAAAAACTCAGAGAGAGAACAATGGATTGTGTTCATCAGAAATCATCAGATTCATGGCAATACGTAGTCGATGAAGACGATCAATGTGGAATCAACCAAGCTTGGGCTGAGATTTCAAACCGGAGATCATTTTTCACAGGTAACGATAAATTGAATAACCTTGAGAAGAAGAAGAGTCAGATTCTATTTGAAGGTTACGTTGAGACGAATGCTTCATCAGTTGATGATCAAGACGATCTAACTAGATCTAAGAGTTTGACTGATGATGATCTTCAAGATCTTAAAGGTTGTTTAGATCTAGGGTTTGGTTTTAGCTATGAAGAGATCCCTGAGCTTTGTAACACTTTACCTGCTTTAGAATTATGTTATTCCATGAGTCAGAAGTTCTTAGATGATAAGCAAAACAACTCGGAAAGTTCGTTAGTCGACGATTCTCCGTCGATCGCTACTCCGATTGCTAATTGGAAGATCTCTAGCCCTGGTAACTATCTTATTCCGTTCTTGTTACAGAGGCTTAGATTGAGATGTGATATAGTCTGAAATTTACTCAATATGTTTGATTTTTTCAGGTGATAATCCAGATGATGTGAAAGCTAGGCTTAAATATTGGGCACAAGCTGTTGCTTGTACTGTTCAATTATGCAGCTGAAGATTTTCACATGAACAACATTATACAGCTATTGTTAGCTGAAGAGTTGAGAGATCTCATGAAGGTATTCAAAGGTCTACAAAATTTAACTGAATACCAACAATGATTCTGACTTTAAAATTCTTATGTATGTGTAATATCTAGTCTAAATCATTCAATAAAACATCAATTCTTTGATTGTCTCTCTTCTTGTGTATGTGTGTGAATGTGGAAGTTAGTATCTGACATATTCATAGTTGTTCTTATGCAGTGGTGAAACCTTTCTGTTTCTTCAGAGAGATTCACTTCACTTGACTGTTCATGGACCTCAGTTTCTACTGAGGTAACTAATCTAACCAGTGTGTGTTGACTAAGTGTGTTGTTAATATAAGTCATCATTTTGTGAGATATGAAAGCTTGGTTCTTGTTGATACTTGTGCAGTCTAGAGAGAGAGAGGCTTGTGTTTATGAGAGAGAGTTGACACTAACTGGTTATAGGCCTCTACTTGCTGAGGTAACTAATCTTAACTGGCTAAGCTGGATCTAAGGACATTACTACTATCCTCTAACTCAATTCCATCTTTATGAAGAATAGAGTGAGAGGTAAAGAAAGAAGACAACCTGGTGAAATAGTAGATTCTTTATTATAATTGATACTGATCTTTAGATGCATACAATGACTATGAAAGCAACTAGTTGCTCATACATAAAGTGTTAGTTGTTAACTAATGTTTGAACAAGTTTAGAACTTGGAATTCTACAATGGTTAACTATAGAACTAGACAAAGATATTCTCATTTAAAACTAGAAAAGCTTATAAACTTTGTGTCAGTGTTGCTTTTTGTTAAGTTATAAGCTTGTAGATGCACTCACAAGCAAATCTGTTAAAAGACATGCCACAAAGATTTACACTTAATAGATATAAGATCAGTCTGTTTATGTCACTTGTGATCTTACCTTCTTGCACAACCGTGGAAACAGATCAGTTTTACTCATTCTACCTGTTAGATTCAGCTTGTAGTTTCTTCTTTTACTAAACTCCTTAGCTTGCTATCTTTTCGAAGATCTTTTCTTTTTGCTTGAATATGATTCACAAATGCAGCTACTATATCATGGAGTTTCGGGGGAAGCTTGTTTGTCGAAGAAACATTATAACCAGCTTCCTTTAAAGCCCGAGCAACATCCTTTTGCGCTTTCTGGAAATGTACATTACACAAGGCAGGTACACTCGATGCAAGAGTCGGTCTTGGACAAGTTATTGCCTTTGACTGAGTTCTGAATGAACAACAGGACAATAACTGAGTTAGAACAAGCATATCATCTAACATCTGGTCCTTGTTTTGAACCATCACATATAGAACTTCATGGAGAGCTAACTATGCAAACAATCTTAATCCTATAATCTTGCAAAAGATCCACAATAAGGAGACAACGTAAAGCATCTTTGTCAATGACTTTATACCAAACCTAAACACTAGGGGTGGGCATTTAAACCGAACCGAATTCAGTTCGGTTAGTTCGGTTTAGTTTATTCGGCTAGTTCGGTTTAATTCGGCACATTTTTATTTTAGTTTGATTTTCGGTTCGGCAACAGTTTTCTTTCTCCAAAATAACCGAACCGAACTTACTAAAATAAACCAGAAAAAACCGGAAAAAAACAGAAAAAACCGAAAAAATCGAAAAATTTAACCAAAATTAAGATTTTTGAACCGAATAAACCGAACTTCAAGAATTTACTTCGGTTCGGTTTATTTGGTTCAGTTCGGCACATTTTTTTATTTTAGTTCGGTTTTCGGTTCGGCAACAATCTTTTTTTCCAAATTAACCGAACCGACGCGAACCGAACTTGTTAAAATAAAGAAAAAAACCGGAACAAACAAAAAAAAATCGAAAATTAACCGAAATTAAGATTTTCGAACTGAATAAACCAAACTTCAAAAATGAAAAACCGAACTGAACAACTGAATACCGAACCGAACTTTAGTTCGGCCAAAAAACCGGAAACCGAACAAACCAAACCGAACAAACCAAACCGAATAAACCGAATGCCCACCCCTACTTAACACATAAACCAAGCATCAATATAGAGATAATCACATATAGAACTTCATGGAGATCTAATCTTTGATCCTATAATTTTGCAAAAGATCATCACAACAAAGAGAGATTGGAATAGAACCTTCTATTGATGTAAGTACAAGAAGTGTAAAGCTTCTGCTTATTATCCAAAAGAATATGAAGTTGACAATAATTAGTAAGTGCCATAGCTTTAGATTTGCATCCATTACCACAAGCTACACAGTTTCTTTTCAAATTCAAATCACCATCAGTCTTAAGCTGATGATGATTATTATCCACTTTAAAAGGACTAACACCATATTTCCAATAATACTCTCTATGTTGAGCTTTTAAATCTTCCATTAAAGCCCAATAATGATCTTTATAGCATTTAGAGAGCTGTTTTAAGTTATGAGATCTGCGTTTAAGAAGCTCAGTGCGTGTGAGGTGTGTTGAACGTTTTAGGAATTGATCTATAATGGGTATTGAAATTGGTGAATTTGATGTTGAAGGTAAGGCGATTACGATAGGTTTGTTATGGCTTTGAAATTGAGATTTCATGAGGATTGAATTAGTGATTTGAGATGGATGTTTTGGAGGTTTGGAAGAAGAAGAAGAAGGGTTTTGTTTCGAAGCTGTCGCCATTCTCACAATCGGAGAGAGAGAGAGGGTGTTTTAATGTCTCTTTTGATCTGTTGTTCCTAATTATAAAAAGGCCTAATCAAAAGCCCATTGGGCCATAACAATGTCGGCTAAAAAAGAATAAGCCTAATAAAATTTGTGGCCCGTATTTCATATATCGAATTCCGATGAAAAAATATATAGGCCTTGTTCGTTTGTCAGTCGCTAGCGGCAGCGATTAGCAGTCGTTAAATCTATTTTGAGACGCTAGAAAATTTAGCGGTTAAAATTTTTAATCGCTAGTCGCAGCGACTAATCGCTGCGATTAATCGCTGGTGCAGCGACTGACAAACAAACATAATTTTAATCGCTGTCGCTAGCGACTGACAAACGAACAGGGCCATAGACGTGATTTTTAACCATTTATTTACTTTTTCACTTATCGATCCATATTTGTAGGAGTATATTTAAGAGTTGTAATTCAATCATTTGTCTTTAATGTGGGATTCTTTGTTTATGTAACTTTCTCCTTTCACTTAGAAAGACTCATGGATTATACTATTAATATTAATAAAGTTGGCTTTTCCGAAATATATAATGGAAAATTAATTATAAGTGTTGATTTTTATAAGTATTCTACATTTATATAATGAAATTATAAATAATTATATAATTATATTAAGATATTTATTTATAGTTATAACTTATTTATGTAGTTAATCAACCGCTAATTCTTAATAAATTTATCTACGAAATCGTTTTTAATGGATCTAAAATTTTATATTTTTTTCAACAAATATTTACAATAATTACAAAGAATTTGAACATGAGATCAACCACTAACTATCACAAGCGCTAGACTAAGTACATTCGTTTTTATCTTCAAGTGAAATGATATGGGTTCACTTGACAATATATAAATTTAATAAATATTATTTGTAAGCTTAACACATATTAATTAGTAGCACAATTGGTAAGTGTGTTTCATATTGACACCCTTTATTTAGATTCAAACCCCTTATAAAACTTCTAAAATAATTTATAAATAATATTGTACTATTCTTTAATTTAAAATTGATCCGCTAAAATAATTTTCTGGGTTCGCCACTGGTTTCAGACTAGTTGTTGTTCTGGAAAAAAATTTCGTTTCAAAATATGTGTCGTTTTAGGTTTTTAATGCAGAAATTAAATGAATTTGATTTTTTTGACTAATTGAATAATTGCAAGAGTTTTTTTTATTAGTTGATTTAGAATATTTAATGGTGTTTTTTTAAAAAAGAAATTGAGATTTCTTAATTTGTGTCCAAAATTCTAAAAAGATTAATTCTAAATGAAGAGAGTATATTATATCTTATTTTAATTTTTGTCTAACCGACGGTTCGAATTGAGTCTAGCCTTTGGTTTTTAGTCCATTTTGAAATCGAAGCAAAGTGAACCGGTAGCTAAACCGGGATATTAAATGTGTCGGTGCAATTTTGCCACTTCACTAAAATAGGACCCACAAAAGTTCCAGACTGTCTTGTTTCCTCGAACCGACACAAATCATTACACACTAAACTCAATCTCCACCGTTAATTACTTTCCAATCTAACGGTTAATAAAAACTGTTGATCCATCACTCTCTTTCCCCAAAGAATCTCTTTATTCTATAAGCAACAAAACAAAAGAATAGTTTTTTGTCACATTGACATTGAATCACATCTAGTTTTTCTCCTATCTCTTTGGATCTTTAAGCTCATTGGCATTACAAAGTAAGCTTCTTTATTGAGTTCTTGATCTTACAATCTTTGAACTATGTTTACATTTTGAAGTCACTTTGTAATCTTATATGTAAGATTATAAGATTCTCTCTGATTTTGGTAAATGATGTTTTAGTCAATCTTATAGCTATTTAGGTGTTTAAGAAGTAAGTGTTCTTAGTTTTATACTTTATACTAAAGCTTTGAAAGAGTTCCATGTCTTTGGTTTATTGTTGTTTTTTGATTCTTACAATAGGTGAACTTTAACATTTTGTTGATTTTGATTGATTAAATTAGAGGAATTATTTGAAATACCATAAAAGAGAAGTTCAAATTCCAAAAATATTACACTTTTAAAAAAGTTTCAAAAATACGATTAAATTATTTTGTTTCTTCTAAAAATACCACATACATAACAAAAAGATGAATTTTGAGGGTTTAGAATTTAAATTTTTGGATTTGTGTTCACTAAATAGAATTTACGATTTAATTTTGAAGAGGTAGAATTTAGTTTTGGGTTAACGTTTTAAATTTGAAGTAGAATTTAGTTTTGGGTTAACGTTTTAAATTTGAAGTTTTACCGTTATTTTAAATTTAATTTTTGGAAGAAAAAACAATGTGTAAATTTTGGAAGATAATGGTATTTTTGGAACAAATTAAGAATGTAATATTTTTGAATGTACCTAGATATTTGTTGTTTTTTTTTACCGGAGCTTCTAGCTCTTGTGATAAAAGGCTCATAGCTGTGAGTTCTGCCACTTGGGTTCGAATCTTGGCCACCGTCAATTAACATGAAGTTTTGGCGGTCCTCTTGGACATAAAAAAATATATATAATAATAACAATTTTTTTAACAAGAAAAATAAATTAAATTATATTTTTTATATTTTAGTCTTGAGTGTGCAAAAACTTTAAAATCAAACAACAAATGCCAATTTTACTTGATTGCTATTATCTTGTAGCTAACTAAGCTTATGACTATTCGGAGTGGTTCAATCGCAATTTTGGTTCTTCTAGCTATATCATCTCTAGCTTTGGTTGTAAATGGAGAAGAAAAAACAATCAAAATGAAGAAAGTGAGAGGAAAAAAAGTGTGTACACAAGGATGGGAATGTAGTTGGTGGTCTGAATATTGTTGTAATCAAACAATATCTGATTACTTTCAAGTTTATCAATTTGAACAACTCTTTACAAAAAGAAACACTCCTATTGCTCATGCTGTTGGTTTTTGGGATTATCAGTCTTTTATTACCGCGGCTGCGATCTTTGAGCCACTCGGGTTTGGTACTACTGGTGGTAAACTTATGGGACAGAAAGAAATGGCTGCTTTTCTAGGTCATGTTGCTAGCAAAACTTCTTGTGAGTTTTTCTTTCAAACTCTTAAAAAGGCTTTGGTTTTATTAGGATTGTTTTTCTTTTGACCCTATTGAGCAACCTCTTAAAAGAAGGGCTGATCAAAATATAAGGAACCGAAAAACCGAACTGAACTAAAATGTACAATTGTTGATTCTTATATTCAAAGAACCAAAACCGATCTAGTACCGAAAATATACGAAACACAATTATATACCAAAAGAATCTTTAGTTGTATTTATATTTGAAATAACCAAAATACCAAAATTACAATCATAAAGCTTGAAAACTAATTAAGAAGCAAGTGATCTGATGGTTGTCATCTCTACTGTTTTACCAGAGAACAATAACTCGCTATGCAAGTGCAATTTCTTCCTTTAATATTGTTTGGACAAGTAGATCCTTGATTCTTGTGCTCGAAGAACCAAAACCGATCTAGTACCCAGCGGAAACCAAGTAGATACCCGAAATACTCAAAACACTATTATATATAGAAAGAATATTAGTTGCATTTATATATGAAATAACCAAAATATCCAAAATTAAAATCATAAAATCTAATTAAAGAGAAGTAAGTGACTTAATGGTTGTCACCTCGACTGTTCTACCAGGGATCAAACTTAGTTGCAAGTGCAAATTCTTCCTTTTTAAAATGTTTTGACAAGTAGACCGATCCAAGCAAGCAGCATTGAATTTAGCATGGATGTTACTCTTCTTATAGGTGGCTATGGAGTTGCAACAGGAGGACCTTTAGCTTGGGGTCTGTGCTACAATAGAGAAATGAGTCCGAGCCAATCTTATTGCAGCGAGGCTTGGAAATACAAGTATCCTTGTAGTCCTGGAGCTGAATACTACGGACGCGGTGCCTTGCCGCTATACTGGTACACATTGGATTTCAATTAGTATTTACAAATTATTGATTGAATAACACATTGTTTCGATAAAAAATTTTAGAATTACTAAGTCAATAACATTGTATTTTATTAAGATTTCTAAATCTATTAAAATCATAGAACCAATAACACTTCACCTATTTATATATGAAGGAACTTCAACTACGGTGCAGCAGGAGAAGCTTTAAAAGCTGATCTATTAAACCACCCTGAGTACATTGAACAAAACGCTACACTTGCTTTCCAAGCCGCGATATGGAGATGGATGACACCGATAAAGAAATCGCAGCCTTCGGCTCACGACATCTTTGTTAAAAACTGGAAACCTTCAAAGAACGATACTTTAGCGAACCGCGGTTCGACATTTGGTAGCACAATGAATGTTTTATATGGAGAGTTAACATGTGGTCAAGGTGATATTGATCCAATGAACAACATTGTATCACATTACTTATATTTTCTTGATCTTTTGGGTCTTGGAAGAGAAGATGCTGGGCCAAATGAAGAGCTTAGTTGTGCTGAGCAGAAAGCTTTTAATCCATCGACTGCTCCTACTTCTTCCACTGCTTAAGTTCTCAGTGTATCTCCATTGTTTTTTCAAGTCTCTTTGTTTTACTTTATTGAAGAAAATGTTTTTTAAGTTATAAGTTGAATTGCTTTGAGTGTTTTTTCTTTGTTTGTTTTGTTTAGAACTTATGTAAACACATTTTTATACTTTTCTGTATGTAAAACCATATTGAATTATTATATACTCTCTTTGTTTCAAGTAGTTGGATTTACACATATTAACAAAGTTATTTACTCGTTGGAATCTACTTGTTCATGTTATCGCTCCAAAAAAGTAGAAGCAATTTGGACAAAACGACTTTCAAATGTCCAAAAATGCAATGTTCATGCATCTTGGTTCAATGGTGATTACATGTTTGGTGGGTCTTGGATAATACGAAATTACACCGGGGAAACTTCCTATCATGCAAGGGATGCATTTCAACCAACCTGCAGTAGATTCGAAGCGGAACTTCGTTGTATTCTTTGGGCCCTAACAAGCTTGTCCGACTTTCGCTTGTCTGACATACGCTTGAGTGTTATTGAAGTTTGGTCCGATTATGGAAGCGTAGTTAACACCATTAGTCATCCCTCTCTTTGGCCAAAGTACATGAATCTTCTATAAAAGATTTCTCGCGTTAGTGAATCCTTCGCGTCGGTCTCGTTCCGTACGTCATCCCTTCCGCCAACTCCATAGCAAGAGACATTGCCAAAAGCGTTAATAAATATGGTTTTTTTCAATCTTACCTAGCTTTGGAAGATCCATTTTAGCTTCATTCACGCATACAGAAAAGTTCAAATCCACTCGTAAGAGTGGTATTTTTAAATTTTCATTTAAATTTGTATCTTTTTTTTTTTTTCACTGCAAATAGACTTCATTAAGCATAATGCATAGAATCCTTACAAAGTAGAGTACTAAGAGCAAAAGAAGGGGAATGTAAAACTGAAAAACAACAAGAACTTTGAAACTGTTGTAATTGCTACTATTTGTATCTTATTACTATTGTAATTGCTACTATTTGCTTTCTTTTTATTTTTTTGATGAATGAGAAAAAAAGGTTATATTTTTTGTAGATAAAACTCGAATTCCAAATCAACCAATAATAAGTCATTATGCAAAATACAAATAATTGGAAAACATAAAATGCAATAAATTTGACAATAAAAAATGAAAACAATAATTATTTTGAATTTTTTTTTTTAAACTACAACTATTGTGAAACGGAGAAATATAATTTTTAGAAAAAACCTTATTGAAACCTTAAATCAAGAAAAGCAAAAACTACAAATCTAAGATCGATCTCTTAGGTGAAATTCTGATTCTTATATTGTACTCTGGTTTCAAAGTTGAAACTGTACAAAGCTTTTTTTTTTTTTACATTATACTACATATGTTTGTATATTGTACAAAAAAGGGTAAATCCCTTTTATAATTGATTTCTTTACATTTTTATGAACAAAAGAATATTTAGCCAAACCATTTTTTTAAGTCTTCTTCTTCTTTCTTCTTCATCACTCATATTAGTCTCCTGATGATCAGTTTATGCTCCTGGAGATGGATTTACATCTGAAGGTTGAGTTCCATAGTTCCACAAGTCTTTAAGTTCTTTTCTCATTAGCCCAAGAGTCACAGTGATTCCAAGTGTACAAGGGACAAGATAGAGCAATGCAGGTTGACCATGTCCGTTCATAATATACAATCCTAAATATGTTAAGAATAGGCCAAGTCCGTAACCAAACATTAACCATGGGAAGTATCCTTTCCGGAATCCTTTGTTGTTTTCCTTATCATATCTGAAACGCAAAAGAAAGGATTCATATTGGTGCCGAGTTAGTAAACCGCGCTCTTAAGGCGCACATAGGCTTACATAGGGGTGGGCATACCGCATAATTACTCGGAATCGAAGAACCGAACCGATTCTTCTTATCAGGTTCGGTTTCAGTTTCGGTTCGGATTAAATTACTCGAATAGTTCTTCTTATCAATAACCATGGATATCGATTCGGAACGGAACCAACCGAGGAAACGAAAGGAACCAAAAATATAATATAAGTGTTTATACCAAGAACCATGGATATATGACCTTACACATTTTTGGATACTTTCGGTTATTTTGGGTATTGCAGGTACTTTTAGTCCTTTTTGTGTATATTTTCGGCATTTTCGGTTCTTTCCGATACTTTTGGTTCTTTAGGGTATTTTTTTGTTTTAGATATTCTGAATACTTTCGATTCTTTTGGGTATTTATGAGTAAAATATCCAAACTGAACCAGAACCATTAAGTTACTGGTTCTCAGATTGTTCCAAATTTTTATATCCAAACTGAACCGAACCGATTCGAATAACCGAACACCCACCCCTAGGCTTAAAAGCAAGGTCAGGGACCTTTTTGCGTCTTGAGCCGACTTTTGCCTTATAAATACTAAAGATATATGGAAGGGTTACCTGAAAATAAAGCATATGAGAAGGCCAGGGAAAAGAATGTCTCCAAAACCAATCATGTTGTAACCACCCCATGGATCAGAAAGCCTTGGAATTCTCAAAAGCATTGGAATTGATTCTCCTGTGTCTTTGCTTCCACGTGCGACCTATGCACATTGATTAAACACAAACCAGAGAACATGTAACTTGATGTCTAATGTAGACAAAAGTGAAACTAATGTGAGGGAAAATATCGAAAACTTACCGCAATCATAACACTTTGCTTGAAGATAAATGGTGATATGAACACCCAAAAGATGTCATAGACAAATGCACAACAGAGGAGAATGGTAGCAACCTAATTTGTGAGAGTGAGACATCATTAGAACATATAAAGGGATCACAAAAGAAATGCAGTTTGAAAGAAAACTTACCCTGATATTAGGTAGCCGAGCCACTTGCAAGACATTTATCATTAAGCAAATACCCTATTCACATGACAACATAAACTTAGAAAGCCAACAGAAGAACCTTGAGCTTTGATTTGGACATGTGAAAGTAAATACTAAGCACGTCAAGCCAATAATTATGTATAGACACACAGCAAAAGTACAAAATTATAAGGCTATAGAGTACTTACAAAAACATCTTGGCCAAACCATGCATATGAAGCTTTGCGCTTTATAAACCAGAGGACAGCAACCACTAAGCAGAATAACAGAACCACGAGTGACATAATTGGGGTATTCCCAAACAGAGGTAGTTTCACCTTCTTCTGGCCGCATTTATTGCACCTCCTGCAGAAATAAAATCATAGATAAGAGAAAAAAACATCAAAGCCTCACATGATGCTTTTAACTAGCTAGAATAGAGTTCTTTCTAGGATTCAATAACTTAGTTGGATTTCTGAGAATACCTTGTTATGAGGGTCATGATAATATTGTGCATTCCCTGAGATCAAAAAATTATTACTAGTGACGACAATGACATAACAGTGCTTATGTTAGCTAGCCTCTAATTCATTTTGCATGAAAAGTTCATCATGTTTGTACTTCTACGTGAGAACTAATGCTTAAGAAAGTTTACTATTAAGTTGTTATTAGACACTGATCACAATCCTAGGTATGGAGCTATGAAATTAGAGATATGCTCAAGATTAGCCAACTTTACCTGCATACCACCAATGCAGAAAAATATGGTCAGGATCACGATAAACCACGATGACATGAAGAAGAAGAGCAAAATAAGGAATGACGACGCTGATATGACAAAGACAACAGCACCCATAGCACTTATATCAAGAGTTTCGTCTTCAGCGTCATCTTTGGCAGCGTCATCATTTGAAGATTTCTGTCAATGTTATCAGATGTTAGAGAAAGAGAAAGAATTAGTGTAATAACTAATACAAGTGAATGCTTTAGTGAATTCTCTGATAGAAGAGGTAGATATAACAGAGACAGTAAAAGCCAATTAGATTGTTTATGTAACTTGTTACTTCTTTTAGCAACTTAGGTTTTTCATGATTTCATCAACGTTGAGATGTGAGAAAGAAGTTCTGTTTCAGGAGAATCCCAAACCAAATGCATTGTGTTATACCTTTGGTGATAGTTCATCATACTGCTCATCGTTCTTTTTAGGGCTGGTGAGAGATGACCAGGCAGCAGCAATGAAAACTGTTCCAACAGACATTAGCCAGAGGAATACAACTGCATAATCCACAATTGGACTTTTTGGAGCGTACAATAAAAGTTCCACTGCATTAAAATGTCATAAGAGGAAACGATTATGAATGTCGATATATTCAGCAAAGAATTTCAGTTTCACTTAAGCCACAGTTTATAGATAGACATTATGTAATTTAGTCAGTTTCATCCCTGCCCAACTAAATCTCTTTTAAAAGATATATAATATCTGCTTAGTGATTACTATTTGAAAGGTATTACTAGAAAATATATGAGAATCTACAGTGGTGCCACAAATAGAGAAGGCTTAGACCTTACCTTTTTTATTTTCCGTGATGGATTTCTTCAGGGCATCTCCAGATGATATTGTAATCATCAAAACAGGTATAGAAATATTTACAGAGGTAGCTTTCTCATTACAAGCCATCTCATCCAGCTCTAAAAGAAAAGCAAAGATAGGAGATACAAAATATGTTAAAAGCTGATCGAAACAAGAACGGCAAAAGCAATAAATAATAGTAACCTTCTTTGTCGTTTATAATCACCATAGCTGCAGCGCCTCCTGACTGTGCAATTTCAGCCTTATCTGAAAAAGTACATTCGCCACGTACAGATAACGCAATAGAACCAGATAACTGCACAAAGAAAACAGTATAACAACATTGTGAGACGAATTCGTTCAAAGAACTACATCTACAAACATCAACCAACATCATTAGAGTTAGCTTTGCTAATCACTAGAGCTTGAGATTACAGAAAGCAATGACTGTGCAATGGTGTGTAAGATTGTGAAGAAACCTTTGAGGTTAAGTTGGAGCAACTGCTCAAAGGAGTAGTAAGAGCAACAGGAAGTTTAAGAGCTTTATCTTTATCAGAAGGAAGGATGGAACCAAATTGAGCAGTCATGCCTGTAAAAGTTTCTCCGTTTACTCCGTCAATCCAATTCTCCACTTTGACCTGAACAATATAGATTTGAATAATCAGTAGTTGCATGTTTAATCAAAATCACGTAGAGAAGCTTTTTGTGTGTGTGTATGAATCTAAAGATAAACTGAAACAGAGAATCCTCAATAATTGAATGATTCACCTATTGCATCATGATTCAAATCAACTTTTCAAATCACAATCATGAACAATTACAACGCTATAAAATCCCTATAAGGCGATATCGATTCAATTTAATTGCATTCTCGATTCAAATCAATCAACGTAGGGTTCCGTTCGACAAAAACGATATCAGTTCTATTGATAAACACTGGACAAAAACCTCGAACGAATTTTCAAGTGAAATTTCCAGAAGGAGCCTCAAAATTTGAATTGAGGACAAATCTGACGAATTACCATTTCATATTCATTGGAACAACCAGGAATTTTCGGAGCGAGAGCATCTTGTGGAGAAACATTGCCGGCTCCTTCGCACGATTGAGCAATCAGATAGAGAGACAACGCCGCCGCAAGAATACGGCTGCGAAACGGAGGTAATGACATCGCCACCGTGAGAGAGAGAGGTCAAAGAAAATTCGAAGGGAGATGGAGCGAGAAGAAGGAAAGTAGTTATTCTCCGTTCATCTTTCAAAACCAGAGAAACCTCTTTTGAAAATTTTTGGATTTTTATATATTTGGAATTTTTTTTTTTTGTTTTCCCTCGTTTTACACCAATTCTAAAATAATGATTTAAAAAACTCATAATACCAGACAAATTAGTTAATGATGTCAAATAGAGGTCAAAATAGTTAACTTTTAAAATAAATAGATTTTAAAAAACAGTCAAATTAGTTTCCATCGTTTATTTGTTATTAAAAAATTTTGGCTGATTGTGTATTTCTTATTTTTATGATTTATTACAAAAATTTTAATATTTTTATTTTATAAATGATAAATAGGTAGGTAATAAATAAATGTGAATAATAAATTTTTAAATTTATTAAAAATGAAAAATACTTATTTTACAAAACTAAAACACGAAATATCTATTTTTAAACTATAAAACAAAATTTTTATTTTTTTAACTAGGAGGAGTTCAAATATTTGTCTCTAATCTTTAAATCCGAGAACAACCTTTGCTAATACAACCTGTAGAATCGAACTAAAGACCTCACGGATCCAATTCCTAAGGTTAAACGCAGTTTTGGTAACAAAATACTTATTTACCAAATATTTTTTTAAAAAATAATGAAATCTACAACAGAAAGAAAGAACAGAAAAACAAAAAAAGTAAAGTGATATAAATAAATAATTTAAAATATTGCCAAAAATTACAAAAAGGAGAAAGAGACAAAATAAATAAATTACAATTCATAGATTTTCTTCCATATTTCTTTTTCATCAATGAAACAAACCAAAAAAAAAAATTAAAGTAAAAGTTTCTTTTTTTATGTAAGAAAAGAAATGCAAAAACTCAAAATATTCATTTTTTGTGTGGAGTAAATCAATCAAGTGGAACAACAAGAGAAACCAGAGGAGGTTTGTTTAGAAGTAACATCATCTTTAACAAGACTTACCCGATTCACAGTAAGTTCATCTTTATAACTATCAGAGTTTAGTTGCTTACGGCTCACGTTATTGTAGATATCAAGTATCACTTTTTCAAATGCTGTTTTAACATTTGTTGAATCAAGTGCTGATGTTTCAACAAAGAAGAGTCCTTCTGCTTCTGCTAAAGATTTGCCTTCTTCTGTGCTTACTGCTCTTATGTTCTCTAGATCACATTTGTTTCCCACTAGCATTCTAGCTACTGTTGTATCTGAATGGACTGGATCAAAGAAAGAGTTAAAACAACAAAAATTAGCTTTATATTGGTTTGGTTTAGTAATGATTATGGAATGAAGCAAGAATCATTAAGAAGTTGAAGAGATTGAAGAAGAGAGTTTGATTGTTTCTCATTTTTGTCAACTATATTCATTATGCATTATTATGTTGGGTTCGAATCGAGGTGCTAACACAGAAAACCAGAGTCGGTTCTAAGCCCAAGCAGAGCAAAAGGTTATTCGGTTCGGTTCCGATTCTTTCGGATCCTAGATTTTAATACCCAATCGATCTTTTTGAAATTTTTGGTTTGGTTATGATTCGGTTCTCATCGGTTGCGGGTCGGTTCGGTTCCATGTTAGAGGAGCCAAAAATTACCCAAAATTTTCGGTTCCTAATTGATTCATAATCGGTTTCGGGTATTTTACACCCAAAATGACCAAAATTACCCGAAAAACAAAAAAATACCCGAAAAAACTAAAAGATTACCCGGAAAAATAAATACTCGAAAAACAAAAACAAATAATCCAAAGAAAACATTTACCCAAAAAAACAAGAAATTACCCGAAACTAATTTAAAATACCGAAATTAGTTTAAAATATGCGAAATTATTTTAAAATACCCTAAAATAAATTCAAAGCAACAAAAAAATTTGGTTCTACCCATCGGTTCTCGGTTCCTACCCGAGACCCATGATTCTTCATCTCAGGAACCATCGGGTAATTTGAGTGGAATCAGAACCGATCCGTTTTTTTCGGTTATTCGGTTCCGGTATTTTTGCCCAGCCCTAAGAGCAAGCATGAACTTGCGGCTCTTTTTTAGTTTCAAAATTTTAGTTAAGAAAACGGTCCATTTTTTCTACTAAAGAATTATACAAATTTACCTATTTTTAGATTGCGGTCTTTCAAATAATTTAAAATCTCAGGACCGATACTAATATAAACCAACAAGCTACAAATCATGGTTAACTATGAGAATCATACATATTGGTTTGGTTTATCAATGATGATGGTATGAAGCTAACAATCATAAGTAGATGAACAAATTGAAGAAGACCATTAGTTATGCATTATGATGGGTTTGAATCTAGGTGGTAACACAGCAATAACACAAATACAAACTACTAAGCTACAAATCATGGTTAACTAAGAGAATCTACATATTGGTTTGGTTTATCAATAATGATGGAATGAATCAAGAATCATAAGAAGTTGAACCAAATTGAAGAAGACCATTGATTACTCTATAATTTGATTCTTAGAATCAAGAGGAACTAAAGCAAAATACAGAGCAAGATCTCTTCTACAAATTAACAGCATTGAAACATATCTTCATATGTATCTAAATTTCTAATAGCAATCTTCTCTTTTGTTGTGTTCTTATCTATCTACAATGCAAAACAAAACCATAGCTATACATATGAATCCAGAATTTTACTCTGTTTAGATTGTGAGAATCATCTAATTAGTTGATTTGAATCTCAAAACTTCGAGCTAAGTCAAATAGTTCTTCCTTAGCTCTAGAATTCTACTCAAAACTAATTCAAATTCCCAAATTCTAGTCAAACCCTAAGACCTAATCAATCATCATTCATATGAAAACCAAATCTATCAATCAGAATCAAATATAGAGTTACTTTTGAGCTCCTTCCTTAGCTCCAGAATTTTACTCAAAGCTAATTCAAATTCCCAAATCTAGTCAAACCCTAAGACCTAATCAATCATCAATCATACAAACTCACCAAAAACCAAATCTATCAATCAAAAATCAAATCGAGACTTACTTTTAAGCTCATCAAGCCAACGACCAACGCTCTCAAAGGTAGTACGGCGACTAATATCGTAAACGACGAGTGCACCGACGGCACCACGGTAATAAGCAGAAGTAACGGCACGAAACCGTTCTTGACCAGCAGTATCCCAAATCTGAGCCTTAACATCTTTACCTTCAATTTCCATACTCTGTGTTTGAAACTCGACACCGATCGTCGCTTTTGAATGAGCACTGAACTCATTTCGAGCGTATCGAGAGAGAAGATTCGATTTACCGACGGCTGAATCGCCGATTACAACTATTTTGAATAGATATTCCTCTCTTCCTTCATCGTCTGATGACATAGTTTCAACTTTTCGCCTTCTTCTTCGCTCTCTGTTATGGTTTTAGAGAGAGAGAAGACGGAGGAACAAGCTGGCATTGGCAAGAGGACATACTGCGCATTAAGTGGTCTCTTTATTATTATTTCTTCTTTTTAATGTCAATTTTAATCTTTTTTAAGTTTATGTATTTGTTTAATTTTAATTTTTTAAAAAGTATTAATCCTAGCTTGGTGTTTTTTTGTCACAAAAAAAAAAAACATTTTCATTGCAACAAAATCTATTTCTACTTTACAAACCAAAATAGATAAAAAAAATTGGACTCGTGTTTTAGCTATTTTAGCAAGATAATCTGTTTATGTGTTCGTTTTTTAAAATAATTGTAGCACTCGAAAATCCGAGAAATATGAACGGAGGAGTTCGAAAGCACCTAATTCTGATGCAAATGTTAGTCAATCTAACTGTTGTAGGGTATGGGTTGCGTTTAGATCCAATGGGTAAAGACCATCTCATAAGCCCATCCCAAAGGTGACAAAGAGACTAAAGACGTCGAAGGAACAACGTGCCTAATCTCTGTAGCCCCGCATAACATTAACCTACTAACCAATCCACCGAAGAAGCAGTGCGCCTAGTGTGACGAAGAAGCACTATAAAAAGAGGGGAAAGGATCCACAAAGAAGGGGTCTGCGATTCTCAGAGAAGAAATCTAGAGAAAAATCGACATCCTTAGTGAGTTCGTCGGATCTGTCGATGATCTCATTTCATCTCATTTATAATCATTCTTTTCAAATACGAACTCAAAACTTTCACCCTAGATCCAACAACTGTTGTTAAATCATACTTTGCAATTTGGTTGAATCTGAACATTGTGTTAAAAGTTTATATAAGAAAAAGTAGTGGTAAGATTACACTATAAACACTTAAACGATTGATTTTTTTAAAAAATTATCTAACATTTTATTTCATTTTTAAGTATGATTTTAATTTTGTCACATTAATAAAGTATGATCTTTAAATTTTTAAGATAGCCTTTAGTGCATTAAAAAATTATGAATTCAAAATTTTGGTAAGTAAAATATTAGTTCGGTGACTATAGTTGAGCGGAAAGATAACAACTATGTCAATAAATATATATATATATATATTTTTGGTTAAAATGTCAATAAATATTTGCATAGATTCATATCTAATTTTTATTCAAAAGTTGAAATACTGTTTATTGGTTGGTAAGTTATGGATATGTTTCAATGTTTAAGAATATATTGTTTATAGATATATGGGTTCTGAAATTTATCAAGATGCATTTTGTGTTTTGTGTATTATAAAGTATTTATGAATCCGAATCTTTAGTAGGTAAAATAATAATTTAGTGACAACTATATCAATAAATTTGTTTCATATGTAAAACATACTTCTTCCGATTTAATTGTCTTTTAAGTTGCAAACAAATAAAGAAAACATATAAATTATCTATTTTACCTTTAATTAATACTACATTATTTAATTTTGGTAATTAATGAGCTATGCGAATATAGAAAAATCTTAAAAATTTAGCTAAAACATACATTGAAAATATAAAATAATAGTAAAAATGAAACAAAAATTGAACTATATAAAAAACAATTAAAATGAAACGAAGGGAATAATATATATTTTGTTTCATTTTGATTAATATTTAAAAAAAATACACACAAATTAAGAAACTACAATTTTCATACAATATTTTTATAAGGTAAAAATATCACTAGTTAAAACTAATTCAATCCTTGAAGAAAATTAACTAATTCAATCAATAGAAAAACATATTGCATGATTTAAAAACTTATAAACATCAAATAAAATTATTTTTGCATGGATAATTGAATTTTTATAGAAAATATAATTTCAGCATTTTTAATGTAAATTTGGTAAACTATTTGATTAAAATTAGAATTTATCCCAATAATTATTTGTTAAAACTTTCAAATGATCCTGCTAATTAATATATATTTTCATTAATCACTATATCTTATTGTGTTTATATTTAACATTTTTATGACCCTAATAAAAATAATTTATGGATTCGCCACTATATATATATATTATATTATGCAAGAGTAAATGCATTCGTCTTGATTATTTACCATATCAAATGAAAATATTTTACTGTTAGTGCACAACGTGTATACTCTTAATTTTCAATTTTTTTTCAATAAATCATCGATTTATGGATTTGAGTTTATTTTAAATTTCATGACGTTAATTGTCGCCAATGTTGAGTCCGAAAATTTTAATAAATCTTTAGTGATTGGTTTGAGGACGTAGGCATATTGTTGAACCTCGTTAAATCTCTTGTGTGCTCATATTCTCGTTCTTACAACCAAGTCTTTAATTCCGTAATTGTTTCGAAGAGATAATCAAGAATATCCACAAATATATTTAACTGAAATCATACACTGCATATTCATGACGTTAATACGTAATTTACAGAAATAAATACATCCTATAATAAAGTTTATGTATTAAATAGACTAAACTTTATGTATAGTTAACGAAACTTTATCTATAATTAAGGAAGAGTCTACTTTAATAACGTGCATACACGCTATCATTATTTGAATATTTATCGCAATTTCATCCGTATACCTAAAAATATAGAGTAAATACTTTACAATATATACATTATCAAATTTTTGTTGTTGTAAAAGGCCGAGATCATTTGAGTTCCGTGTTGATACATGAAAGATTAAAAGGGGAAGTTTGCCTCTAGATGTTAATACCAGATGGAACTCCACTTACCTAATACTTGAACAACCTCTTAAGTTTAGATTAGCTTTTGACAAAATAGCGGCTGAAGATAAGCCTTATATAATGACTACTTTCTGGAAACAATAGAAGTAAAGAAGAAGATTGAAGAAGATTGTGAGACTGTAATTGCGAATGGAAAAAAGAAGACTAAGAAGACTGAACCATCTACAAATGACGATTGAGATTCGGCCAACAGGTTAATACAACTACTCGTCATATTTTGGAATTCCCTAGGAGATATTTCATATACCAGTTAATTCAACTTCATTTATATTTTTCTCTGCATTCACATATTTGTAGCCAACACTGAAAATCACAAAGATAATCAAGAAGCAAACACTGAATGTTAAAACATCAATAAGATCAAAACCATTCCCACTTGAAACTTGAATATGATTTATTATCATTTTGTATATAATAAAATATAGTAAAAGGACACCAATTCCATTTTACAAATACATAACAAAAAAGGTTCATTAATTTTGTTATTTTGACAATTGAATAGTAACATTATATGCACATTGTGTTTTGTATAATCCAAAATTAAAAGAAACCTTTGTTCATGTCTTGTGTTGTTGTCATACTAAATCAGATTCACTTGTCAAATTGAGATTCCGAGATTCTAGAACCTTCTGCATTGCATGTCTACATCTAAAATGAAACAAAATTAATTAAGATTAAGATAGGCTCATTAGGAAAAATAGGGGTGGGTCAGATCCGAATCCGGATACGAAACTAATTTAAAAGAAAAACTGTTTTTTAAATTAAAAAAACCGAACTTTCAAAAATATTTTTTAAAAATATAAAAGAAGAATTCCTTGAAATACCATCAAAAGAAGTTTTAATTCCAAAACTACCACACTCTCAAAAGTTCCAAAAATACCACGCACTCTCAAATGTTTCAAAAATACCACAAACATAAAAAATGAATTTTAAGGGTTTATAATTTAAAATTTTGGGTTTGGGTTTACTAAATAGAGTTTAGGATTTAGTTTTGAATGAGGTAGGATTTAGTTTTGGCTTTTAGGGTTTGAATTTGAAATTTTAAAGTTATTTCAAATTTTGTGGTATTTTTGGCAAAAACATTTTTGTGGTATTTTTGAAAAAATATGTGATATTTTTGGAATTTTTAGGAGTGGTATTTTTGGAATATTTAAGTGTTTTTATTAAAATAATATGATATATATTTTAGAAATATATAAAATATCTTAATATATACATATATAAGTTCAGATCCAGACCTAAAAATTTTAGTATCCTAATATCGGAGCGGATGCCAGATCGGATATCGGATCCCGTAAAATAATTCCACCATTAAAGAAAAAGAACCAAAGTTTTGAATTAAGAGAGTTTACCTCCATGGAAGATGATCAAGAAACATAGATTGAGAAACCATAATCTCTTTAAAGCTTTCTCTATTTGCAACATAAGCTTTATAACCATTTGTTACATCACAGATTGTCCAATTTAGCCATATAGGTACACTCATATTGTTACCTTGAGGTACAATATGAATGACTAAACCAGGCAAGAACATCTCTGGAGCTTCATCTGAATCTTCTCTTGTTGGTACTGTTTCGATTAACTCATTCACCGGATCGATGAATTCATCGCTATCTTGCGCCATTTCTGATTCGGCTTCTTGTGAATCTTTAACCAAGAAAGAAGAGACAAATCTCGTCAGATTAAAAGCTTGTTCGTTTACCTGTCGCTAAACTAAATAGGCCGCAGCGATAGTCAAACAAACAGCACAACGACAAGCTACGAAACAAACAACATAACGTGTCGCTGATCGCAAAAGATCATAGCCTAAGTAATCATCAAATATCATGAGTGAGACTAGAGTTGTTACCAATCATTGATGATTTTGCTTCTTCAGAAGATATTTCTTGAACATTTTCTCTTTGATGTTTGCTTACAGACAAGAATCGGCGCGCTAGTCTGAAAATGAGTGCAGTATCAGCTTTAGGATCTTGAGAAAGTACTTTGATTGCTGCTACTTGAAGCCGACGAATCGATCCATAAGAAAGCCGTGATGAGAATTCGTTATCGAGTACAATGCTGTTGAAAAATCGTAATCAAGATCTTAACTTTTAAAACGAAAAAATCATCGAAATTGAAGCGATTTTCAGTAAAATCTATACCTTGTAACAAATTCAGAACATGAACCTGCAACATCTGAATCAACACATGGAAGAGGTCCATAAGCATATACATGTAAGTCACGGAATCTGCAACGAAGCTAATCTCCGAAAAAAAACGAATCAGAAATGATTAATGAAGTTAAAAGAAAGCTTATGTTCACATTTTGTTAAATTAGTAAAACATACTTTGATTCCTAGTAATGAAGCAATAGCACCTCCTAAAGAATGTCCAACGATTCGAATACCGTAACCATCACATTCACATCCATTACCAATCAACGAAGACAAGAACCCGACCGATCCTGACTCTGCACCATTGTTTTATTATGTATTAGCTTAAAGAAAGCATTTATCGAAAAGCTTAACTCTTACCTCCAAATTTCGCGTCTCCTTCTATTTGTATAAACAGATCTCTTGCAGCTTCTACTATTCCCAAATGTCCGTAATGTTTACGAGATGGATCAATACCATCTGACATTGTTAGACCATCTAAGTCTTCCATAGTCAGTGAACACGCACGGCCTAAGCCATCAGTTATAAGATCTTCAGCCGTCTCAGTTCCTCGAACAGCAATTACAACACATCTAAGATAATGTAAAACTACAACAAAATATGTCGCTTTACATTTCTCCTGCGATAACAAAGAAAGATTTGATTGCAATGATACGAAAAAAAACATTATTATGAATCAATTTCGAATCTTGATTACCTGACAAATTCGACCTCGACGAAGAACATGAGGAGGAAAATCTATAAACTTAAGGAAAGCAGATGCATGACCTCTCCACCAATTATCACCATCAAGTTTAGGCCGCCTGCGAAATCAATTACACTGACATAAGGTTTAAAAGTTAACGAAACGAATAGACTTTCAAAAAGAAACAAGTTTTGAGTTTACTTCAAATGAGCTAACCAGATATAGTATACCATTTACGACTCCACGGTGTTAAAATCCCTTGTCTACAAATCCATGTGCATAAAAACAAAGCAGGATTTCTACCAACATCAAGTAATGGCCCCTGCGCAATGCCACACACACGTGGTTAAAGAGATATCTACTACTAGGGATGGGCATTCGGTTTTGTCGGGGTTTTTTTGGCTGAATTGAACCGACCAAAAGTTCTAAATTCGGTTCGGTTTAAATGCCCAGTCCTATCTACTACCATTAAAGAAGCGATTTCGAGGTTGTTATTATGTAAACTTACAGTATAAGCAGCTTCTGCGAATTTATGTAACATAGTAGCTTCTTGAAGATGGAATGCTGGAGCTTCTATACAGTTTTCGTATGATTCAGGAAACTGACTATTATTCTGTAACAGAGCAAGGCCTGCCAAAAATTCCAAATGGCCAGTGCCCGAAGCACGATAAGAAACTAGTTCACCTAATAGTCTTGCAACTGAACACACTTCATCTTCTTCGATAACACTCCTGAAAACGAAACGAAACAAATCAGTTTTCAAAAGAGTCTCAACATGCAAAAAAATGAAACCGAAAGCTAAACTTACATATATTCACGACGTCCAAGACAACACAAAACTTCGCGGATTCCATGATCAAATACTTCTTGATAATGAGCTTTCCATGCATCATCTTGAGTAGCATAGAAAGATCGCCATTGTAGTATATCTGATCCAGTAAAGCATTGAGCTAAAGCAACAAAGCAAACTGTGATCAAGAAGGTAACTTGCAACGTTTGCTTCCATCCATGAATGTTTGGAGATAACCCTGAAAGAGAAAGTTACTAAAAGAGATTATTAACTGCTAAAGTACTTCACTTTTAGACAACTAAATCAATGTAAAATCTATGGCTTTTAAGATTACCTAAAATGCAATTCCTTGGTATTGCATCATGGGAAACAAATTTGGCCACACTGAACATAAGATAAGTTGCACCTATAAATTGCAATACAGTAATTACCATTGCAAATCGAGTCCACCAAAGCCATGTCTTATACTTCAACTGCAAAATTCAGATTAAGACACAAGAAATGGTATCAAAACCTAACCCCCAAAGCAAAAACCATAATTGCTACACGAAGCTGCAACCTCTAAACAATCACATTGAATCAACACTCATCCATCAAAGAAAGACAAAAACTCACAATGGTATCAAATCCTAACCCCACAAAAAGCTGAACCTTTATACAATCACATTGGGTCAAACACTCATCTACCAAAGACTTGATTTTTAAATGAGAGAAACAATACATTGTGATCAAAGCCATCTTATACTTTAACTGCAAAATTCAGATTAAATCAAAAGAAATGATATCAAGCCTAATCCCCAAATCAAAAACCCTAATTGCTACACGAAGCTGAACCTCTATACAATCACATTGAATCAAACACTCATCCACCAAAGACTTGATTTTTAGACAAAAGATAAAGACAAAAACTCACAATGGTATCAAATCCAAACCCCACAAACCAAAAACCCTAATTGCTACACAAAGCTGAACATCTATACAATCACATTGAATCAACACTCATCCACCAAAGACTTGATTTTTAAACAAAAGATAAAGACAAAAACTCACAATGGTATCAAATGATTCAAATCCAAACCCCACAAACCAAAAACCCTAATTGCTACACAAAGCTGAACCTCTATACAATCACATTGAATCAAACACTCATCTACCAAAGACTTGATTCTTAAACAAGACAAAAACTCACAATGGTATCAAATCCTAACCCCACAAATCAACAACCCTAATTGCTACACAAAGCTGAACATCTATACAATCACATTGAATCAAACACTCATCCACCAAAGACTTGATATTTAAACAAAAGATAAAAGACAAAAACTCACAATGATATCAAATCCTAACCCCACAAATCAAAAACCCTAATTGCTACACAAAGCTGAACATCTATACAATCACATTGAATCAAACACTCATCCACCAAAGACTTGATTTTTAAACAATAAAAAAAAGTGACCTTTCTTTGGTGATTATTCTGAGTAGGAGAATCCATAATAGTAATAGCCATAAGTTCTTGTGTAGTTCCAACTTTAATCATAACGGCAAGTTTAACGACGGCAGCTAAACAAACGGCGTAAAGGGGAAATAATTGACGGAGGCTATCGCAATTAGGGTTAGAAATGATAGTTAGAACAACACCAGAAACAATTACGCCCAAATTAGCAATACCCAGAACAATTATCGTTCTTCTAACTCTCTTTAACCTAGAAATCCACATGATTTGTGTCGATTTTTGTTCAACCTCTTTGATGCAGAGTGATTCTGGGTTTTTTTTGTTAGGTCAATGTCTCGTCGGGCAAGAAAGCACGAAGAGACATATCTCTCCGAGAAAAATCCGCACTCGATCTTTTCTGATGATCTTATTGAGGAAATGTATGATCCACAAAGAGAGAGGAGAGAAAACAATTTGATTTTTGTCTGACGCATTTAGAGATTAATGTCTGTACGGAACACAATTAATTTGAATATATTTTATCAAAACATAAACTTTACATTCAAATTATTCCCTAAAATTATTTAATACAACAAAATTATAAAATATTAATTTAACAAATAGTTATGTTCAAAAATATCATAGAATCCCACTTATTTTTAAAATATTGTAAAGATAAAAATCTGATTTTAATAGTTTTTTAAAAAAATGAGGATCATTAACTAGAGTTTAGTTTTGAAAATATTATAATTTATCTTTTAGACTAACCGGCTCAAAAATATTATGGATCTTTGGGTAAAACATAATTTTTAAGCCTCTTATTTTTAATTTATATAAAAAATTAAGTAACACTATTTAAAGTTTATGTATTAAATTTCAACCGTAAAATTTATTCAAAAACCTTAATATATA
>OVBE01001319.1:0-37758 GCA_900406425.1 Iberis pinnata | reverse complement strand
GCTTAAGGAGATCAAGAAATTGAGAGAGAAATTTCCTTGTTTTTCTTTAATGTATGTACCTAGAGGAAATAATGTAATGTCTGATACGTTAGCTAAGTTAGCTCGCTCCTTCCATAGGACCCTGTACTACATTGGTTGTTCTGTTCCGGTCTGGTTCACCAGACCACCTCAAGTTTGAGTAATAGAATGACCGTTTTGAGGAAAAAAAAAATCATCTAAAATTAACTAATTTAATTTGTGTGTTTTACGGCTAGCACTGTTGAAATCAATTCAATTAACATCAGTTCATGCCATTGCCGTCTGATTAGATAGAACCTAAATTTAATCATAACACACAAACTAACAAAATCTGATTTAAGGATAAGAGTAAGGAACACTCCAAAAAATTAATCACATCTAGGGTTTCTCTCCTCAATTTTCCATATGAGTGGAGAAAAATCACATCTAAATAGCAATATCACATCATTGTTAAACCCCAACAGAAGAAACTCAAAGATCAAAGCTTTCTTCTACCAAAAAATGACGTTAACTCCATCTGCATTCATTTCTCCGATCTCTCTTCGTATCCTTCTCCATCTCTTCATCTTCTTCTTCCTGGTTCTAATTCTTCTTTTTCTTTCCATTTATCTCCTCTCAAAGTTTTATCTAGATCCAAATGTTTAATCAAGTTTTCGTCAACTGCCGAGAGGATGATTGTTTTTTTAATCGATTTTTTTATTTATATATTATTATTATTATTTTTAGAAAGAATACATCATAATCAGATTTAAAAGGATTGTATTTTTTTTACTCATGGTTTCAAGAAGAAAATACTTTAAAATCCATTGAAATCAAAATCCTTTAATAGAAATTGAATAACAATTGTTTTTGATGTATTTGGAAATACATCACCTAAATACACAATCCAATAATAGTGCATTTTAATGTATTTCCACGAAATACGTAATTGAATAACACTGTATTTCTTAATGAATTTAAAATACAATCAAATACTTCAAAATACACAATTCAATAACCCCACCTAAAAATTTAAGATATTTTCTAAATACCATAGCGTTTTTTTTTGACTATATGTAATCGTAAGTGCCGAAATTTAGCAAATTTACATGGTCAAATATATTTATTTTCCCGCAAAACTAATAATAACGTTCATAAAAATGAACGCTATGAAAAAAATTCGTGTCTATATATAATAGCAGATATACAAAAAACGCTATCCTGAGACACTATCGATAGTCATATTTTTGTAGTGATAGACCATTATCACCATTTCAGCAGGATGTTAACATGCCTTTAAAATCATTACTAGATAACATACGTCCATCAAATTTGAAAAAACCTTTTGTTAAAATTTGTTCTAACTCAAAAGTTGTAACTACATGTCTATGATCACTAATCCCAAAAACACATTAACTCAGATATGTGTCCCGCATTATACGGATAAGTATTACCGCTTCTTTTGGTATTACACTAATATCGAGAAATTTTCATAACCGAGATAAATGATCTAGGAGTATTAATTACGTTACCGAAGTCAAACTGATAGAGTTTGCGACTAAATGAACCTCCAGTAGGGTTTGCGTGTGAAAGTCACTAATCTGTACACCAATAAAGGTTTGATTGATGTTTTGTCAGTTAAAATTTTTAAATTTATTAAATTATAAACGGGTTTTAAAGAATTTCAGTTCGATTTTAGTTACCGAGGTAAGAATAACTCAGCCTTTATCACGATACCGGTTTAAGTACAACTCATCCCTTATTACATTCCAGACTTATGAATTACTCAGATCTTATTAGTTATTACGTTACCGAGTTATGAATCCCTCAACCCTTATTAGTTATTACATTACCAAGTTAAGAATAACCAATATATTAGTCGTCTAATACGATGAGGCGGGAATACGAAACATCGTGACTCCTCTAGAAACCACCACATCTCTCTCTCTCTCTCTCTCTCTCTCTCTCTCTCTCTCTCTCTCTCTCTCTCCACGTCTCTCTATTTATCTTTCTGTTTCGTTGTTAATTTGCCGACAACTTAATAGACTGATTTTGCTTAAAAAACAATATGCATGCAATATCTATGATTTTTTTCACTTTTGTTTATTTTTCCGTCTCGATCATATATTGTTCTGATTAATGTTGTGTGTTTTTTCAAATGGCCAGACAAAAGATTGAGTTGGATTTGAGGAGGTTGAAGCGTTATCCTCCCTCACACTGCAACATCGGTTAGTCTATCATGTTCTTCAACAGATTTATAGTCTAACAGATAACACAAACCTTAACTTTCATCCCCTGTAGGTACAGTGGAAGACGACATGTTTCACTGGGAAGGATTCATAATGGGAGCAGCTAGTACTCCGTATGAAGGCATAATGTTCTCACTTACCATCCGCTTCCCTCCTGACTATCCGTACTAACCACCAAAACTGTCTTTCAAGACTAAGGTCTACCATCCGAACATCAACTGCAGTGGCTCCATTGACATGGATATGTTGAGAGACACGAAATGGTGTCCTGGATTTAGAGTTTCCCATGTATGAATACTTGTTTTGATGTCTGTATAATCGTTATTAAGCAATGTTTCTTGACTGATTGATCAAGTTTCTTAACTGATTAGGTGCTGCTCTCCATTGTCGCGTTGATGGCTGATCCCAATCTAAATGATCCTCTGGTGGCAGAGATTGGTGAGCTGTACATGAGGGATATGTCTAAGTACGAGGCAAATGAAAGAAGCTGGACTCTGAAGTATGCTACGTGAAGATGAAAACTCTTATTTCCATCCCTGTAACTATGACTAATTTGATCTTGTTTTCATTTTTTGGTTTTCTTTATCTGCAAGCAAGTATATTCGAAGTACCATAATCAGTAGTAATGACTCAATAAAAACCTAACTCAGTCGTAAACATAACTCAGTCATAAAAATGTCTCAGTCGTATAGTAAATATAACTCTGCCATGTGGTTATAATTTCTCAGCCGTAAAATAAACATAACTCATTCGTTTAGTAAAAAGCATTACTTAGTCCGTTATACAATACTCCCTCTATTCCAAAATATAAGGCTTTCTAGATATTTACCTACTTATTTTGTTTCAAAATATAATGTCTTCGCAATAATTTTGATAACTTCGACATACATGTAAGAATTAACTTACCCGCCTTGTTTGTTTTTTCTCTTTTCGATGTAATCGGCGCTGTAATCTATCGTTTATCTTCGATAAAACACATTTGACAAAAACACTTATATGTATCATTTACTTAATATTTGCATATAAAATATATTAAATTTAAACTGAAATTCCTTATGTTTTATATTATCAAGAAGATTATATTTATCTTATGTTCTTTTCAGTGACGGTCCAAAAAATATTTTTTACGTAGTTCAAAAATGAATTTAACATATACATATATTATGTGATTCATATTTTAGTGATGAAATATATTAAAATTAATTATTTTGGATAATATTTTTTCATATTAAAAATATGTATAATATTGTGAATTGTATAAATAGATATAAATTTTAGGAAGGAAAAAAATTGTTGAGTAGATGTTGAATTAATATGTGGAAGAGAGAGATGATGATGTGGAAAAAGTGAGAATGTGAGAAAAAGTAGATGTATTAATACGGTAACTAAAACTAGTTCGAGTATTTAAACGACAACGTCAAAACTTCATGTATTAAAGAGGTAAAATAAATAAGTTTGGGTAATTCTAAGGTTTTTTCCCCACAAAAAAATCGTCACTATATGATTTTTTTAACAATATGTGACTATGACGCGACAGTTATCTTTATATTTATTGAAATGTTTCTCAATCTCTCTCTTAATCTATCTCAGGGTTTCTTTCTCTCATATTAATCTAACGCTTTCGATATTCCTCACGAACAATACGCATGAAGTCTATCTCTTTCGATTTCGATTTTGCTCACAAACAGTACGCATACAATTCGATTCCCTCCTGCTTATCCTATGCAACCACCAAATGGTCACTTAATCTCCCACTATTGATTTGGCTCGATGTCACTAAGTGTCCAACATTTTCCTTTGGTGCGGATGTGACTAACCCGCAAGAGGTTCTCGATCTTGGTTCGAACCCTGATGAAGTCAAGCAAATTTTTGTATCAACAATAAAGCAGAAAAAAATTTATCCTTGAAGTGAAGGGATCTGATACAATTCTTGTTCATCTAGCTTGTTTTTATTTGTTATGCTGTAAATTAAAGTTAACTTGTAAGTGTTCTAAGCAAATTTTGTTCTAAACCATCAGACATCTCACTTTCCATGTAGTAACGAGCTTTAAATGTTGTCAAATGTGCATAGTATGCTAGTGGTACTATTGATACAAGTTGATGTAGTGCACAAGAGTTGTGTTAATAGTGCCTATTACATACTATATGCACATCTTAGCAACATGTAGAGAACGTTACTACGTGGGAAGTGAGATGTCTGGTTTAGAACAAAAGTTATTTAGAACACTTACAAGTAATCATGAAACTAAAGTACTTGATGTAATTTAGTTATATACATATGGAACAACTTTTATCTTCATATTTACTTGTTACTATAGTCATGTATTGTAAAATTAATTCAACCCTTATCAAACAGAACTCGGCCATATATAAACAGAACTCATATGTAATCAAACACAGCTCAGCCATAAACTAACATAACTCATCTGTAATCAAACAGAACTCAGCCGTCTGAAAATAAGACTAAGTCACAGACACAACTCATCCACTAAATAATAACTGTAAGTCGTAAAAGTAAAGACGAAAAACCCAGCTTTCAGTAAGAAATAATCAGCTTGATGTAACTTAGCCGTGTCGTATATTTTGAATTTTATAACTTAGACACTCAATAAAAATAACCTAGCCATTTCTTTTGTTATAAAACAACAATAATAACCCAGAGGAATGTTAAACAATAACTTAGGCGTACAATAACCGAGGCAAATGATGTCATACTATGCAGCTATGATGGGATAATATATTTCCGAGGTCAAACTACTGGTTTGATTGGTTTCTTCCAAATCTCAATTTTCAATTTAGAACAGAGTATTGCTGATAGTTTTGCTAATTATGGTTTTGTTCCACATCTGCAATATATTGGGAACAAAATTTTGCAATATAAATTAAATAACCAGCCTTAAACGAAAATAAGTCTGCAGTTAAATAAATATCAGCGATACAATCCCAAAGTCTGCATTTAAACAAAAAAATAAGTCCACATTTAAAATAAAAAAATTGAGCAATACAAATTCAGGTGACACAACGATCGCCACCGATCATCTCCATGAACACGCAAATTTCTTCTCCATCCTCCATCACCAACTTTATAACAAAAACAACACAAATAATTAAACCTTCATTTCTCAATTAATAAGCTAAAATCCCTAAATACTCTAAAAAGTTGAAGGAGAGAAAGGAAACCGAATCAAGAGTTTGATTTGGTGCTATACGGTTGCCATCATACATAAAACGAATAGAGTAATAATATAGGGTTTATTTCTCGCAATACCGAACCATGAGTTTCTTCAGTTGTGTATGAACACGTAAACTATATATATCTTGGATTCCCTAATTCACATTTTTGAAACATTATTGTGTAATAATTAATATGAAGTAAAATAAAGAACGATGAATTCCTAGAAACACCATAAAATGAAGTTTAAATTGCAAAACTACCACACACTCCCAAAAGTTCTAAAAATACCACACACTCTCAAATGTTACAAAAATAGCACAAACATAAAAAATAAATTTTAAGGATATACAATTTATAATTTTGGGTAGCGGTTCCCTAAATAGAGTTTAGGGTTTATTTTTGAAGGGGGTAGGGTTTGGTTTTGACTTTTGAGGTTTTAGGATTTAAATTTGAAGTTTTAAAGCTATTTCAAGTTTTGTGGTATTTTTGGAAATAAATCATTTTTGTGGTAGTTTTTTCAAAAAGAATTAGACTAAATGTTATTTTGTTTTAATAAATTTTGGTTTAAAAAAGACAAAGTATACCTCCTCGTCATTGAGCTTGAGAATGACACTCTTATCCTGTTCCGATTCGGGTGTCGGTGATCTCTTTGTGATACAAGATTCTGCAGTTCTAATCAAAGAACTCATGATGAGAAATAGTTTGCCGATATATATTAGAGAGAGAGATAGACTTCTAGTGTGAAAGATACACTATGGGTAAACGATAATTTATAGCCAAAAATTCACTTACAACAAGAAACAGTATATTGGTAAAACTAATTATTTTTGAGAACTACAGAAAACACTTTATATTTGGGCAAACACCCACTTTACTAACAAATATAAAAAGGAAAGTTAACTAAAACTAAACCCTAAACACTAAACCCTTACTATTCTAATAATTTTCTCATATAAAATGTGAGTTAGACTCTTAATGAGTTACTTAGAGTACATTGTATATTAATTGTCAACATACATCTCAATAGCACTTTGGATTTGATAAAGTGGATACATACATTTTATTAATATTCACTTGGAACTGAAAAGAGGATCTTTTTAACATATTTTATATAATTCACATTCGTCAATGATTTGTGGTTTAGGGTTTACTAACAAATATAAAAAGGGAAGTTAGCTAAACCCTAAACCCTCACTATTCTGATAATTTTGTCATATAAAAAAGTGAGTTAGACTCTTGATGAGTTATTTATAATACATTGTATATGATTTACTTTATATGAGTTAGATCTTGTTCCCAAATCTACATGTTAGGTTTAAAGTAACCGTAAGAAAATATACATCTCGATTGCATTATCAATTCTCATTCAATGAAGTGGATACATACATTTTATTAATATTCACTTTGGATTGAAAAGAGGATCTTTATTAATAAATTTTATATAATTCACATTCATCAATGATTTTTGGTTTAGGGTTTACTAACAAATATAAAAAGGAAGTTAACTAAACCGTAAACCCTAAATCCTTACTATTCTGATAATTTTCTTATATAAAAACTTGAGTTAGACTCTTGATGAGTTATTTAGAGTACAATGTATATGATTTACTTTATATGAGCATGTTAGGTTTAAAAAACTGTAAGACAACATACATCTCGATAACATTATCAATTCTCATTTGATAAAGTGGATACATACATTTTATTAATATTCACTTTGGATTGAAAAGAGGATCTTTATTAACACATTTTATATAATTCACATTCGTCAATGATTTGTGGTTTAGGGTTTACTAACAAATATAAAAAGGGATGTTATTGACAGATGATCAATAATTTTTTCGGTCAGGTGCCGGCGCACTACTACTAATGATCGTATACTTGTTTGCCATCATAGCCAAAAATATGAAATCGAACGGATATGAAAAAAAGAAATAGAAGATTAGACGTGAGATCACAAAAAATACATAGGTTATATAAACATTGAGTCCATGGGCTTTCGTTTCTAATATACTTTTGAAAAGACAAATACTCAGCCCTGGTTACGTTACAGAGGTCAGAATAACTCAGCCTTTACTATGTTTCCGAGGTAAGAATTACTAAGCCCTCTCTATGTTTCTGAGGTCAGAATGACTCAGCCCTTATTATGTTACCGAGGTCAGAATAACTTAGAGCTTTTAACATTTGAGGCTTGGATGAGTTATGTGGCTACTGAATGGCTAGCTTAGCTTAACGATACAATTAAGTTATATAAACATTTGATAAGGATGGTTGAGTTACAAGACAAAGACTTGTGTCTCTTCGTCTTTGCCTCTCTTTATCTTCGTGTATCTTCATCTTCGTGTCTTCTCATTCGCGATCTTTTGATTTTAATTTATACACATTATCTTTATATGTCCATTAATCGATTTTACTGATCATGAAAAAATGATGCTAAAACCACATATTCTCGATTTCCCGCCGGAAGTCCTTGAAAACATTCTCCTAAAGGTCGTAAGTTTCTCATACAAATATATTTTCAATTGCAAGAGCGTTGGTGTGGCCATGCGCGATGCGGTTCAAGAGACATTATACCGGAGCGTGGATCTTTTCACTATGCAAGAAGATTAGTACTATTCTGCTGGTGTAAATTTCAATCGTTTGTGTCTCCACAGTGAACTCTCTCCGCACCATAAATACTTAGAGCTTTAGATTGTTTTTCCAATTTTGTTAGCGAGTTGCAACTCAATTAGGTTTACTAGTCTTAGGTTTTCTTACTACAGAATCCGTCAACAGCTCACGTAGCCAAGACTTATCACTTGTTGTATCATGCTCACACACAGATTTGGAATAAGAAACATCTTTTGCCCTATTTTTTGTTCTTAAAATCACACACCCATGTGCCTCACCTCTTTTCAGCCTGGTCCCACATTCTTCACATGCTTCTCCAAGCCGAAAATCAACCAAAAATCTCAAGACTTGATCATTGACCCAAGGACCAATCTCCTCCACATGATCCAAGGCCACATTTCCTCCACATTTTTTTTTTGGACAAAAATATACTTAAGGGAGTTCAACACCCTTCTTCACCACCACTCTTATAATACCATTGTTCTTACACTATCAAACTCTTTGGTTTTTCATTCTGTTTTCTTGAAGATTAAGCACATAAAACCACGAGTTTCAAGTTCTGAAAATTTCATCAAGCTTTTGAAGAACACTCACTCGGTTTTTAGTTCTAAACTCCTAAATACTCTAATTTTTTTTATATAGATTTTGAAGAAATTCGGGTTTGGTTCCTCAACCCTCTGAAATTTTGTTTTGAAATTTGGTTTTAGTTCATAAACTCGACCAATCAACTCTCTTGATGTTTCTAAGTTATTTTTGTTCTAATGTTTCTAGGTCGAAAAGTCGAGTTGGTATTAGTTCCCAAACTTCCTTGAATCATCAAATTCGGTTTTACCTCTGTGAATTAGTATTTGATAAACGGTTTTGATGGTTCTTCAGTTACTAGCATATGTTTAAACCGTTTTCACACTCTTTGGTGTTTGATGAAATACATGACTTGTTGGTTATGTTGAAAACATTTCTAATTTTTGAATTGTCTACTGCTTCTTCAGGTTCACGACACTCAACATGTCTCGAGCATCAGTAAGAAGCATTGCCAAAAAATTTTGTAGAACCAAATCAGCTTACAACATTCCGCAAGACCAAATGGAGATCACACTAGAAGAAGCAGTGCTCACTGCAAAGAAGAAGCAAGTGAGGAGCATTGCTGAAAATTTTCGAAGGACCAAGGAAACTTATCAACTTGATCAATGGAGATCCAGGAGGACGAACCAGTGTTCACTCCCAAACGGAAGTTAGCAAGGAGTATTGTTGAAAACTTTCAAAAAACCAAGAAAGCTTATCAATTCGACTAAATGGGGATCAAAGAAGCAGAATTAGTGCTTACTGCTAAGGAGAACAAGCAATCAGAAAGAGAGAAGCCGAGTTCTCAAAGAAAAAGAAGGACATTAATCTGTAGCTGAGTTATATGCTCTAAGGAAACTTAACATTTGAAATATGTAGCTGAGTTATATGCTAAAAGAAAAATAAAAATAGTGTGATTTCAACACTTATTATAGTGTTAAGTTGAAGATTCTCTATAAAATATTAAAAAGTTAGTTAGATTACATTTGACTATTAGTTAAATGAGAACCCCTTTCGAAACAAATAGTTAAAATCATCATTTCACCGTAATATCACATCATAGCTGCGTAAGAAACATCGTAGCCGCGTTTACCCTTATTAACTTTATTTTAGATATCATTTGCATTAAAAAAGTAATAATTGTTCTCTGTTTAACCTATTTAGGGTTTAGGGATTAGAGTTTATTGTTTATTGTTTACTATGAAATATATAAGTGAGTTAGACTCTTAATGAGTTACTTAGAGTATATTGTATATTAATTCTCAACATACATCTCAATAGCACTTGAGATTTTATAAAGTGGATACATACATTTATTAATATTCACTTGTAACTGAAAAGATGATCTTTGTTAACACATTTTATATAATTCACATTCGTCAATGATTTGTGGTTTAGGGTTTACTAACAAATATAAAAAGAGAAGTTAACTAAACCCTAAACTCTTACTATTTTGATAATTTTCTCATATAAAAACGTAAGTTAGACTCTTGATGAGTTATTTAGAGTACATTGTATATGATTAACTTTATATGAGTTAGATCTCGTTCCCAAATCTACATGTTAGGTTTAAAGTAACCGTAAGACAACTTACATCTTGATAGCATGATCAATTCTCATTCAATAAAGTGGATACATACATTTTATTAATATTCACTTTAGATTGAAAAGATGATCTTTATTAACACATTTTATATAATTCACATTCGTCAATGATTTATGGTTTACGGTTTACTAACAAATATTAAAAAGAGAAGTTAACTAAACCCTAAACCCTTATTGTTCTGATAATTTTCTCATAAAAAATGTGAGTTAGACTCTTGATGAGTTATTTAGACTATAATGTATATGATTAACTTTATATGAGTTAGATCTTGTTCCTGAATCTACATGTTAGGTTTAAAGTAACCGTAAGACAACATACATCTCAATAGAATTATCAATTCTCATTCGATAAAGTGGATACATACATTTTATTAATATTCACTTTGGACTGAAAAGAGGATCTTTATTAACAAATTTTATATAATTCACATTTGTCAGTGATTTTTGGTTTAGGGTTTACTAACAAATATAGAAAGGAAAGTTAACTAAACTCTAAACCCTTACTATTCTGATAATTTTCTCATATAAAAATGTTAGTTAACTCTTGATGAGTTATTTAGAGTACACTGTATATGATTTACTTTATATGAGTTAGATCTCGTTCCCAAATCTACATGTTAGATGTAAAGTAACCCTAAGACAACATACATCTCAATAGCATTATATATCAATTCTCATTCAATAAAGTGGATACATACATTTTAATTAATATTCACTTTGGATTGAAAAGCGGATCTTTATTAACACATTTTATATAATTTATATTCATCAATGATTTATGGTTTAGGGTTTACTAACAAATATAAAAAGGGAAGTTAACCCAACCCTAAATCCTAAACCATTACTATTCGAATAAAGATCTTTATTAAATGAATTATAAAATGAGTTAACTAATGATTTGTGGATCTTTGTTAACACATTTTATAATTCACATTTGATATTTGAGTTTTAGAACGTGTTTAGGGTCAATGATTTGTGGTTTAGGGTTAACTAACAAATATAAAAAGAGAAGTTAACCAAACGCGGGTATGCCGTTTATTTGAAGCTGATGTGATATTACGAAAAGCAAAACACATATCTTAGTCGTGAAAATTACTCAGTAGGGAAACTAAATTGTTGTTTTTATTTAGGGATTTACTCCGTGTAAAATACAAGAGTGTTTAAGAAGATTTTTTTATTTATATGTAAAATAAAACCCAGACACAAAAAAGCCTAATGTGCTACAAAATCAAATTCAATCGCAACGTAAATCAAACACGGTCGTAACAGAATTCAAACTCAGCCATATCATAAATCAAACTCGTCTGCAACAGAATCAAACTCATTCGCAACATATATCAAAGGGAATCAATCGCAACTTACCAGAAATTTCGAGGAGGGTTCACAATAAGATTTCGACGATGACGATGCTAATTTCAGAGAAGACGACGAGCGCGATAACTAGATCACTACACCGTTTTTTTCTTTAGTAAGAGTAAAATAGTTCAGCGACTGAGAAATTTGATATGTATAATGTTTTATTGACGTGGAATACGGTTTAATGATGTGGAATACGATTTAGTGACATGGATTTGTTCATTATAAATTAACCAAATTAAGAGAAAACTAAGCAAGGGAGTGAATCGTAATTTACAAGGGTTTTGAAAGTACTCTAGTAATTTTTGAAAGATGTATGATATTCTAGTAATTTTGGAAATTTTCTATGGTATTTGAGCGATTTTCTCTAGGTTTTATTAGACACACTTTGACAACTCTTGAGATTTTACAGAGAGAAGGATCCGAACCCTGTATTTGGAGAAGATTTATGAACTCTGATTTTTATATACCAATATCTATACTTATTTCATTATGTGTTCTTCTCTAATATTGTTTTGTTCTTGCTTTGCAATGTTTGAGTAGTTCACTAGTTAGGTTTTTGGGTTTCCTAGAGATATCATGTTTGAATGTTAGGGTTAATCATATATGATTGAATTTGTTAGGTAATTAGTCTAGATTTGTTCTTAATGCTTGAATTAGCTTGACCACCTAATTCATGATAATAAAAATTAATAAATACAACGAGATTTGATTTAGAAACCTGACATAATCTAGATGAATAAGTGTTTCTTCTTGCGAGAATATTGTCTTAAATGCTTATGAACAATTGAATCTGAACATTAATGCATGATCGAATTAGTTAGATACGGCGAGAGTTTTTTTTTCTAATAATTCGATCATAGGGTTTAATACTTCGAGAAGATATTATTCTATTTGTGTCTTTCATATTGAGAATTATTTTCAAAGAAAATCTTGTATGTTAAATTTGGCTTTTAAACGTGAATACCTGTGGATTTCCCTAATGCCTGACGTTTTTGTTTCATCGTTTACAACCATTTTATTTAATTATTGTTTTGATTCGATACAAACAACCTACTTAATCCATCTTAGCTTGATTTGAGATTGAACTGAATTTTGTGCTATTTGGTTTCTGTGGATTTGACCCTTTGATATGCTTTAGTGACCTGTTTTATGCAGTATTAGTTTTACGATTTAAATTCTAAGCCAGTCAGAGATGAATTCTCCGATTCAACTCGCCATTTGGCGAGATGAATTTCTTTCTCAAATTCATCTCGAAAGTTGGCGAAATGAATGTTTCTTATTCATCTCGCCAACTGGCAAAATGAATTTCGGTTGCAAATTTATCTCGCAACTGGCGAGATGAACATATGTCCGATAACGTCTCGATTGTTCGTATTTGAGCAAGGTTCGTGCTTTCCGTAGAGATATACGTGATTAAAGCGTTTATCCGGAGATTGTGTATTCGTCAAGGTTTTCCATATTCCTCGAACATTCATTCCGGGTAGGTAGACCATATTGCCCCGTTAAAACCTTAGTGATAGGAAAACTCGGTGGGAAAAAACTATTCTCGACTAATGACAAAAGAGACAGAGATGATCGCTTAGCGATTTTGTGATTGTTGCTCGATTCTTCCAAAATGCATCTTCTATGGTCTTTTGGATGTACCGTGAATTCGGTTTGTTTATTCCGCTGATTAGGAATGCTTCAGATTGATTTTTATTTCTTGGACGTTGATCCCATGTGTGTTTTTTTAATCTCAACAGCTAGCCCCCAGCTCGTAAGGTTCGGGTTGGACGTTTGCGAGCGAGTGATGTATGCTTTGATCGAGATCTACGATTGAGAAGTTTATGTATAATAATTTATGATTATTTTATTTCGGAAAAATTTCTCTACAAGTAATGGACTCTTCACCTTCATTTCATTCATTCCTACTTCCTTCGAATTCCCACTTTGAGAGCTCTGACCAATATGACTTGTCTCCAAAAAGACAACAATGCCGTCGTGGATGGTGATTTTCCGGGAGGCTCGTCACAATGTCGAGACGAAGTATCCATCTTCTGTCATCCCGATGGAGTCTTCAATGTTGACTGCAATGTTGGTTGTCACTCTCGATTCGGTGCTTCATTCTACGCTTAATCTGGATCACGGGGCGATCCTCCCGACGGGTTCTTCGACAACACCGGTTCCTATTAAAAGTTCCGAGCATGGGGTGGATTCGATGCCTCGTTCTTCTCCCATCAAAAGGGAAATCGTCCTTGGATTGCCTGCTGCTGGTGCTGCCCTCACTACTTCCATCAAGATACACAAGAGGTCTTATCCTGCCTCCAGGGCAGCTGGGAAGAGGAAGAATGTGAAAGGAGCTAAGACCAGACCTCCGTTGCAACGAGATTCGGGTTCGAGTATGATTTCGAGGAATCACCAAGGTTCGTACATATGTTTTTAGATGTTTGCTGCAGTTTGTTATTTTCTCATCCTTTTACTTTCGTGCAACTTCTTTCTTTTATTGGCAGGATATTTAGCGACTACAGATCAGAGATGGAGCGCCTAACAGAAAGGCTCGCAAAGTCGGAGGAGAAATCGACGCGGTTGGAGGTGGAGTTGGGAGCGATCAATAGTGCCCATGCGTATGAGGTGTATGAATTCCAAACTCAGGTCAGCCGGCTCAAGAGGGACCTCGAAAAGATGTTGACTTCTTTGCTAAAAGAGAAGACAACCAAGAGAGCTAAGGCGAAAGAGTTGCGCCATCTTTAGCTTCAAGTGCAGACTGCGGTTGGTTCATCGGGTCATGCAGTTCTGATGGTTGAAACCGAATCAGGTATTACCCACTCTGTTCTTCCGTAGTCCGTTGATGATCCAATGGATCACAGCTGTAAGGGTGTAGAGCCCCGCGAGACAGATGACCCAGCTAGCATGACGGAGGGTTCTGGTGGTGAAGCGGATGAGGACGAGGTCCTCAACCTGAACGATGAATGAGATTGTTGTCCTGTTCAGGACGTTTTTATATTTTGTGTTTGTTTTGGCCTAACGTGGCTGTTTTGATATGATAACCCGACCGTATGTAGCTCTGGGTTTTATTTGCCGCTTTGCGGTTTTAGATTAATGAACGGCGTTTTCAGATTATGTTGTTGATATCAATATGTGAGTAGTCAGTTCATATCATGTTCTCTGATGGTCGCTACGACCGTTTATTCGTGTGGGTTTTACCGAAAATTCTGATTTTTGGGTCTTATGAATTTGCGGGCGTAAGCGAAGAGACAAATTTAGGGATCTCGTACCGATCTTCGATACTATGTCTAGAGATGTTAGAGACCAGTGTGTTAGGTTTAGGACAAGACCTAGTTTTAATCTTGGTTTTAAAGGTTGCAGTGACTATTCCGACTTACATATTCTGTTTACAATTTCAACCTGATTCAATTTTGATATTGGAATCTGTGATAGATTCACATTGATCCAGAATCGAGCATCTCTCCGAAGACAATTTCTAAGTCGTTTGTAAGTGCTGACCAAAATTATGGTTTTTATAGAGCTGTTTATCCTTGTGTCGGATGTGTGAGAACCTAACTTACGAAAGGTTAGGTGACTAGTTCGTCCGTCGGGGGCCAATCGACGAGATTGATATAGGAGCGGACATTTGCTCATTTTCTTTCGGAGTCTGTGTAGATTGTGTTCGTATGAATTCGAAAGTTTGTTTTTGAAAGTTTGCGACGTCTTGCTTTTTATGAAAGTTCTTTTTCCATTCATATGTTTTGCATTTTGGAATATTTTCGAGAAATATTTTTGTGATTTGTCGAAAGGCATGCTTGCTCTTGCGAATGAGGGAAGTGTTCAAGTTTTCGTTAATAGAAGTTTTGTGTGATTCATGTTCCTCGGTTATACGATGATTTTTGCTATTACTTAGAATTTTTTTAATGTAACTAAATATGTGTAAATCGTAAGAGGATGCGAAAAATTGTTAGGGTAGAATACAATTTCTTATTGCGTAAAAGTTTCAAAAATATCGAGTACAATGATGCATGTATTTTGAAATATGGGAGTATATGAGTATACATATACGTACTCACTCCCCCCCTCTTATAGAGGGGGGGGGGACAGTTTCACTTTTCTTGCGAAAAGTTTCTTATGTACCCTTTTCGGGGATCAAAACATCTCGTAGTTCAGCTGGTTGGGGTGTCTTTGTTTAGTGATAGTACTTTTTTGAGGTGCATTGCATTCCAGGTTCTCGGAAACTTGTCGTTTTGAATCGTAGCAATTTCGTATGCACCTGGTCGGACCACTTTCGTGATCTTGTATGGTCCTTCCCAGTTTGTAGTGTTTTAGAATACTTTGCGTAGGACTAGATTACCCTCTTTGAACCTGCGACTATGTACGTTCGAGTTATAGTATATGGCGGCCGCTTGTTGGTAATTTTGGATTCGTATGAGAGCGTGATCCCAACGCTTGTTGACAAGGTCGAGAATGTCTAGTAGCATTAGATTTTTCATCTCCTCTTGCTCTGGGAGCAATTTTTTTGTATGTTCCCAGGACTTCTACTTTCGCAAGGATCACACATTCTGACCCGTACATGAGAGCAAAAGGGGTTTTTCTTGGTGCTCTTCTCGGCGCATTCTGTACGACCAGAGGACCCCTTCGAGCTCTTTGGCCCATCGGCCTTTCTTAGCATCCTAATGTTTCTTTAGCCCGTCTAAGATGGTCTTGTTGATGGTTTCTGCTTGGCTGTTGCCCTCGGGGTATTTGGGGGTTGAGTTGGTCAGCCGTATCTTCCACTTTTTGCACAACGCCTAAAATCTTGTCCAAATAAACCGAGACCTGTTATCTGTCATGATTTCGTAGGGGATTTCGTGTCTGAATATGATATTTTCCATACCAAAATTTTGACTTGAACATCTTCGATGTTGGCGTATGAATTGGCTTCAACCCATTTTGAAAAGAAATATGTCAAGACTAGCAAGAAGCGTGTCTGTTTAGATTTGTGCATGGGTCCGACAATATCCATTTCCCATCACATGAACGGGTATGGTGCGGAAATAGAAGAGAGGAGTTCTGCGAGTTGGTTAATTGTCGATGCGTGGCTTTGGAATTTTTCACACTTATGGGCGAACCTTTCGCAGTCTTTGACCATGGTCGACCAGTAATAGTCATGACGTTTTATTTTGATTGCGAGGGATCTTCCACCACAGTGATTTCCGCGATTTTTTTCATTCTATGCAGGTTATGAGAGGTCCGAAAAAAATTTGTTTGTAAATTTCCCTGTCTACTAGGGTGTATCGAGCGGTATATATTTTGACTTTTCTAGCAGACTATTTCTCTGCGGGGAGGGTGCCTTCGGCTATGTAAGCTCAATTTTTCCTATAATTGTGGTTTATCGCATCCGTATATGGATCGTTCCGGATCTTCTTCGGGTTGATCCGTTTTGTCGACATCTGCGTCTGGCGGTTAAATCAAATTTATGACAATCGGGGGATCGATGCTCGGGTGTTCGATAAATTCCACGGGAATGACTCATCTGAGACTTGGGTCGAAACTCAAAGCTAGAGCTGCTAATGCGCCAGCCTGCATATTCTCCGAGCAAGGTATTCGTGCGAGGGAAAACTTGTCAAAGCCTCGAGAAATTTTTTTGAACGAGTTTAAGGTACGATCCCATCCTTTCGTCCCTGGCCTCGTATTCTCCAATGAATTGGTTAGCTACAAGTTACGAGTCGAATTAGGTGTGGATATTTCATATTTCATTCCCTGGGCTAATCGTAACCCGACGATAAGTCCTTAATATCCAGCTTCATTGTTTGACGCATGGAACATGAGATGAAGTGATTGTTCTAGTATTTCCCCGATTGGTGACATAAGTCATATCCCAACTCCTGCATCTTGTTTGGACGAAGATCCATCCACGTGGAGGGTCCAGACCGATTCTGGTTCCCGGTTCGTCATGCTTTCCGTCGGGAGTTCTACCACGAAATCGGTGAGGACATGTGATTTTTCACAGGTCTTTGTCGATATTTGGTATCGTATTCGCTTAACTTGATTGCTCACTTTGCTAATCTGCCCAATTGACTGGGGCTATGCAAGACCGTTTGTAATGGGAATGATGTAAGGACGATTATTGTATGTGACTGGAAATACGATCACAGTTTCTACGCTGACATCACTACGACGAGTGCCAATTTTTCCATAAGCGAGTATCGTGTCTTGGCGTCTAACATGGTTTTACTAACGTAAAAGTTTGGCTTTTGCTTGCCGCGTTAAAATTTGAATGTTAAAGGGGTAAATGAATTTGAATGCATTGTGGAGGATGGAACTGATCTGGAATGAACTTTGATGAGTATGACTAAAGTTTTTAAGTAGGATGAGATTATGATTGTATTCTAGAACTAGTAACTTGGACATTGACATTCCCTGCTTTATCAGCATGTTTTGGTTATGAGTTCCCATTTTCAAACTTCTCTTTCATGCTTCTGAATTACTAGATTGAGAGAAAGCAAGGATTTAGTTTGGGGGAGTTGATGTCTCTCCATTTTAGTGGTTTCAATAACACATTTATCATTATTTTAGGATCATTTAGATGTCAACATATTGCATTTATAAGACTTTAATAGTAAGTTTGCATCTTTAGGTAGTTTTGCATTAGCATTCGTATACATATGTATTTTGGAGATTTTTTAGGTATTTAGGGAGTTTTCAGAACATAAGTGAAAATTTGGAGAAGGAGATGGAAAGGAAGTGCACGACATGAACTTGGTGATACCCCAAAGCTGCCAAAATCGTGTATTCACCTCGAGACGCATATCCTCATGAGCTCGATCACGGGCTCGGTCTCCAGCCTGCCTCAATCCGTCTCGATCACGGGCCAAGTCCCTCGATCAAGCGCCTCGAGCAGCGGCTCGATCAACAAATTGATCGCCTTGATCAACAAATTGATCGCCTCGATCACGTCTAATCTTTCCCTCGACCTCTCGTCCAACCAGATCCTTTGACCAAGTCGTGATCGAGCCAAGCTTGCTGCCTTGACCTCACGCCAAAGCGCCTTGATCACTCGGCCCAAAGCATCATCGAGTCGCAGCCGCTTTGCCACGCCTCGAGCTGTCTGGCTCGATCACCCGAGAGCCCAACTCAAACTGCTCCTTCACGCCTTGAGCTGCCTGGCTCGATCACCCGAGAGCCCAAATCGAGCTGCTTCTTCACGCCTCGATCGCTGGCTCAATCACCCGAGAGCCAAACTCGAAGATGCTTCAATTTCCGACTCGATGACCCAAACCAAAACAACCCAGTTTTGGTTTAAGGAGAATCATTAGGATTTTTAGACTTTTGTCTTTTAGCATTTTTAGGGCTGTTTTTGAAATACTATATAAGCCCTAAAAACGCCTCCATTTGCACTAAGCTTTATTTTTGTTGCCATTTTGAGTTTTATCTTAGGTTTTTTTCCTCATTTTCCTTTGATGTTCTTGTTGATCAAAACCCGGATTTCTTATTAAGTTTATGTTTAGCTTCTGATTTCTTCATTTTCATGCTTAGTTTAAGGTTTGGGACTATCTGGTGCATGTTGATCTATTGTTTTATGCTTTTAATCTAGTTTTGTCTTGATCATCATTTCTGGGGTTTGTTACTGTTTCATTAGATCTCTATTTTTCTGGGTTGGTGTTCTTGCTGTTCTTGATCATCATCTTCTGCATCTCTGATTTTTCGTCTTGATCATTAGTTTCTGGGTTTCAGATTTTATGTTCTTGTTGTTCTTCATAGTTTAACTTTTTGTCCTAATGTTTTGCTTAGCAGTTATGTTTAGTTTTTTCCTGATTTCATACCCACCATGTGTAGTGAGTAGTTTCCCTAGGTTCCTGAGGATGGGGTAGACTGGTGTTGATTTCCTGTTCTTCCTAGATGCCTAAGTTTGATTGCTTATGGATCCCTTCTGTTTCACTGCTCTTCATTTTTATTTCTTTCTGATCAACTGAAATATGATATTAGACATTTATGCACCCAAAAGGTGTCTGATGAAATGTCTGAACATGGTGATTTCAGAGAATTTCATACCTAGCCTAAGATATTAGATTTTTAGGGTGCTTATTGGCTTTAGCAGATTGGTTCTTCATGCCTGCTAGGTAGTGTACCGTTAACAAGAGTTAGGTCTGGTGATTTCTTAGGTTGAAATCATTTATCAAGAGATTGGACTTGGTTGTTTATGAATATGCTGTCTAGGGATTAGCTCATTGTCTAAGGTATGTTAGGTGTCTAGGTAGTTCATGGTGGATCATTGGTCAATTACCTCATCATTAGGAACTGCTTCTCCTTTGATCGCATTTTACCCCCCTCCTCCCATTTTCTTCCCTGCTTTTACTTCGATTGTTGTTTACCTTTAGCATTTACTTATGCATTTAGGCTTTCATGTCCTGTTTAGTTTTCTGCATGTTTTGTTTATTTAGGACTTGTTAGATAAAATCCATATTCTTATTTTAATTGAATTAGTAGTTCCAATTGCATATAGAGTGGTTAGCAACACACCCATTTGGATTGACATCTATCTATACTAAAATGGCATGATAGTGTGATAGGAATTGATACAATGATTCACACATGTAAAAGTATAGGAATAATGGTTCTCCGATGACTGGTTTTGCAAGAACCGGAGGTGTGGTCATGTAATGTTTTAACTGTTAAAAGGCTTTTTCGCATTGGTCTGACCACTCGAATTTTTTATTTCCTTTCAGAATGTCGTAGAAAGGGAGGCATTTCTGTCAACCGTGATATGAAATGCTTAAGCGCATCAATCCTTCCAGTTAACCTCTGCACTGCTCGTTTGTTTTTTTGGAGAGGCCATTTTGATCAGCGCGGTGATCTGTTTTAGGTTAGCTTTGATTCCATGGTATGTAACAAGATATCCGAGGAATTCCCTTGATGCTACGGCGAATCTGCATTTTTCTGGGTTGATTTTCATGTTATGGTGGTTTAAATTTTTGAAGCACCTCTACAGATCAACGACTTGGTTATGCTCTTCAAGGGATTTTACAAGCATGTCATCAATGAATAATTTCCCTAGTCCTTCCGAGATCTTCAGAGAACATACAGTTGAGAAGTCGTTGGAAGGTTGAACCGGCATTTTTAGGCTGAAGGGCATTACTTTGTAGCAGTAAGTTTTGTGGTCGATGATGAAAGCGGGTTTCTCGCGATCGTCAGGTTTCATCATGATTTGATTGTAGCCTGAGAAGGCGTCCGTGAATTATAACAGTTTGTCCCCTGTTGTGGCCTTTACCAAATGGTCGATATGTGGTAACAGGAAATTGTTCTTCAGAGATGCTTTATTGAGATTGATAAAATCGATGCAAACTCGCCATTTTCCATTCTTCTTCTTAACCACTACTGGATTAGCAAGCCAGTCAGGGTACCTGACTTCCATTATTGACTCGACTTTAAGGAGTTTTTTGACATCGTCGTTGACCATGGTGGCGCGCTCAGGACCCAATCTTTGCCTTTTTGTTTGACAGGTTTAAAGGTTGGGTCGACGTTAAGTTTGTGACAAGTCACGTTGATGTTGATCCTTCGCATGTCTTTTGCAGTCCATGCAAATGTATGGAGGTTCTTTTTTAAGCAAGCTATGAGTTGCATTTTTATGGGATCGCAGAGGTTAGCGTCGATTTCCACGCAACACTTGGGAAATTTTTCGTGTAAGCATATTGAGACGACGGGTTCACAGGTTGGTTCATGCTTTGCCTCTAGGGTCTCAGCCTTCTGAAATTGCCAGAAGATCTCCATTTCTCGGCGATGTTTTCGACTGAGCTCTTTTGCCTTTATTCTCGGCGATGGTTTCTACTGTTGCACTTTTCCGTTTTCATTCAGCGGTAAGGCATACTTATGATATCCTCTAATTTCCTTGGATTGATTCGATTCCAAAAGGAGTCTGGAATTTGAGACAGTAGTGGTATGTGGACGCTATAGCTTGCATAGAGTTCAACTATGAGACACCCATGATCACGTTATAGGAGGCGGGGCGATCCACAACTAGAAACTCTTCGTTTTTCATGATTTTCCTAGCTTTAGCCGCAAGGTTAATAGAGCCGAGGGTCATCGTGGTATCTTCAGAGAACCCTATTAGCGAGATAGGATTTTCTGATATGTCCTAAATTATGATTTTTATCATTTTGAGAGTGTTTTTTAAGATGATATTCGTCGAGCAGCCGGTGTCGATTAACACCCTTGCGACATCGATATCATGTATTGTTAACTCGATAACGATGAGGTCGTTACGAGGGTTAGCCTAAGCGGCCTTTGCTTTATCCTCGAAAGACATGATGACGTTATTTATTATGTTAGACATACCTTTCGTGACCGATCTGTGGTTTGACGTGAAAGAAATTACTTGCCCCCTCCTTCTAGTGCCAAACTGTGGCAACCAAAATTTGCACCGTCGATTTCCGTTAGCTACGTAAAATCAGAGAGAGATCTAATTTTCCAGAAATCCTGGATTTATGTGAGTCAACCGATTTAAGATCAGAGTACGAAAATACTTACAGGAAAACCAATTTAAGATTACGAAAAGAAGGAAAAGAAATCTTTTCAGAATCTCGTGAGCGTGTTACAATCAAGCAATAGCCTTGGCCGTAAGATCATTCAACGAATATCCTAGAACTAATGACAAAGACTGAATAACCTAATCGAGTCGCAACTCACTAGCAAGAACGGAAAAGTAATGTAAAACCCTAAGTATTTCTGGTGCAGAGAGAGTTGAACGTGTCTTGAACCATCTCTTGACCTCTCTTATATAGACTTCAAAATTGCTCCATATTCCTTTTCCGTTTTTTGTTCCTCCGCAGAAATCTTCCTTTTCTTGATGGATTCTTCTGCGGAAATCTTCCTTTTATGGATTTCTTCCATTTCTCTTCGGCTTGCAGGACAAGCTTCAACCGTCATTACGTGTGGGCTCGTTTTCCGTGTGAAATTGTAAATGGGTCGTGGTCGTGTTTTAGACCTCGTTGGGACGTTTTACGGTTTAGGCCATTTTTACGATTCTTGTTGAGAAAACAAACTTGCGTGCAATAACACGATCGATACCCTTGGAGAAAAATCATAAATGGGATGACATCAATGTTTAAGTTAATCGCTAACATTTTACATTTATGGTTAAAACAAAACGATTTCATGATTCTTTTAAGAGTCGTAGGAAGTCATCGTACGAAAGGAAAGAGTTTTACGATTTTTATCGTAAAACTTCAACGGAGACTCAGAACGATACGAAACAAGAGACGATTCATTCGGAGTGATACGAAGAATATGTCCGATCATCTCGCCAACTGGCGAGATGAATTTCTTGTGCTAATTCATCTCACCAGTTGGTGAGACGAATTTTCCGAGTCATCTCGCCAACTGGCGAAATGAATTTTGTGTGCAAATTCATACTGGCGAGATGAATTCTCTGATTCATCTCGTCAGTTGGCAAAATTAATATCAAGTGCAAATTTATCTCGCCAACTAGCGAGATGAATTTCTTACTCAAATTCATCTCACCAGTGGGAGAGATGATGTTTCCGATTCATCTCGCCAACTGGCGAGATGAACGTATGTCCGAAAATGTCTCGATTGTTAGTATTTGAGCAAGGTTCGTGCTTTCTGTAGAGATATACGAGATTAAAGCGTTTATCCGGAGATTGCGTATTTTTTGAGGTTTTCTGTATTCCTCGAGCATTCATTCCGAGTATGCGGACCATTGATAGGTCTAGAATTTAAATCCCAAAACTAATACTGCAGAGAACAAATCAATGTAGTAAAGTATAGGGTCGAATTCCACAGATACCAGAAAGTACACGTTCTTGTTAAATCTCAAATCAAGCTAAAGCATAAATAATTAAGTTTGGTTGTGATTGAAATCAAAACGGTAAATAGAAACAGTTTTAGACTATGAAATAAAAGCGTCAGGATTCAGGGAAACCACATGTAGTTAGGATTAAAAGACAAATTATCATTCAGGGACTTTCTTTGAAAATAGTTCTCAACATGAAAGAAAAAGATGGAATAATCTCCTCTCGGGGTATTAAACCATATGCTCAAATTATAAGAGACAAACTCTCGCCATGTTTTAAATAATTTATCATGCAATACAGTTCATATTCAATTGTTCACAAGCATTCAAGACAATACTCTCGCAAGAAAGAACACTTATTCATCTAGACTAGATCCAACTTCTAAGCCAAATCTCTTTGTGTTTATCAGTCTAGATTCAATGAACTAGTTAGCTACTCTTTTATTATACATTAATAACAAGTCTAGACTATGAATCTAACAATTGTTATCCCCTTATGATAAATCTAACAATCAACTTGATTTCCCTGGGAAACCCTAAAAACTAACTAGTGAACTACTCAGACATTGACAAGCAATCACAAATCAATATCATTGAAGAACACATGATACAAATAGAATAAATTATTAAAAAGGGTTCAGAAATCTTCTCCAAATACAAGGTATGAATCTCCTCTCCATTAGTAATTTTCTCAGAAATAAAAATAAAGCTTAATGAAATAAAACCTAGCTAAGAGGTTTTTATAGTGTAAAAAGATAAAATAATAAAATAGGAAAAATTGATAGGTCTTGAGAACACATGTGCAAAATATGAAAAAACTCCAAATTTCTCGCAGATTGATTCAGTTCGTTTATTCCGCTGATTCGCTGATCAAGAATGCTTCAGATTGATTCGTATTTCTTGGGCGTTGATCCCGAGTGTGTTGTTTTGACCTCAACACAAGTCACTCCTGAACAATCATCAACAATGGTGAAAAAGAATATGTAACCATCATGGGTAAGAATATAAAAGGGACCTCAAGTGTCAATATGTAAGAGATCAAAAGGATTGAGAGAAAGATTCTTATGGGAAAAAGATCAATATTTCTCTTTTGAAAGATGACAAATTCTACAATGAAATTCATACTTATTATTTGGTAAAAATAATAGAGAATGCATAAAATGCCGTTTGGACATAGAAGGATGACCTAACATTTTGTGTCACAAATCATGAGATACTGCGCTTGTACTAATAAAGGAATGAGGCTGACCTTGACATGAAAGAGTATCCATATCGGTTAAGTAAAGATTAGTTACTTGTTTACCCTTACCAATCGTTAGTCCGTGAATATAATCTTCAATACCACAAGATACTTCATCAAACCAAAAATGACAGTCTAAACTCTTGGTTATAGAACTAACGCTCAAAAGGTTGAATTTAAATTGAGGAACATTCTCCAATATGAGATCACTACCCATACATATTTTGCCTAATCCAATAATTCTAACCAGAACTCTATTTGGTAGGGTTACAGTAGTGTTAGGTAATGATTTATAATTGGAGAAGTTATTTTTATCATGGGAGAAATGGTTTGTTGCTCTCGTGTAAATGGCCTAATTTTTGATAGTATGAATTATTGCTAACAATAGTACAGACATAAGGCTTATCAACTCTTGTAAAAGAATAAATGATAGATGGAAAGAATTTACCATGAGCAGGGTAATGGTCTGAGAAAGAAGATTCTAAAGAAACTAAGACAAAGTGAACATCTGGTGATGAAGTGGAGCATGGCGGTTGAAGCTTGGTGCTTAAAATGAGACCAACTATTGAATCTGAACAAAAGATGAATCTTCAGCCAACTTAGAAGCGGAATCTTCTATTATCACAACATTTTTCTGGACAGAGCTTGAAGGTTTATCAAATCTCTGTTTGGAAGATGATCCTTGTGGATAACAATAATTTTTGTAACAGTTATCAGTAATGTGTCCTACTTTGCCAAAGAAACTACAAGCATGTCTTTCTTTCTTCTGAAAATAGGCTTCTGGTTTGAGGATTAAAAGAAGTCATCAATGATGTGAGCAGAACTCTGACTACCTTCCTAATCCAACATATTATAAACTTTATAAATTGTTGGTAATGCTTTCTTCATAATAATTCTACTTCGAATACTCTCATAACTATTATTCAATCTCATAAGGAAATCTATAACTCATTTTTTCCCTTTCTAGCCATTAACTCTTCAACAGTGGTAGCTACCACTTGAATTGTAGTGAGTTCTTCCAATAGAGACTGAAACTGAGTGTGATATGAAGACAAATCTATATGTCCTTTTCTAAAAGACTGTATATGTTGACGAAGTTTATAGAGCCTTGGCATATTAGATTTGTAAAATCTTGTTTGCAAATCTTTCTAAATCTTTGATGCATACTTGAAATAGAGAATACTCATAAATCTTCTTAGGTACATTATTCAGCAACCAGAACTTCAACATACTATCATAATGACACCGGATTTTGAAGGATCATTTGCGTCTTGTATTGCAATAGATCCATCAAGAAATCTTATCTTATTCTTCGCCTCTAAACTAGTTGACATAGCTATCACCCAAACACTATAGTTTGTTCCATCTAATACATGGGTAGTGAGAACTAGGCCTGGATGATCTGAGCTTTGCAAATGATAAGGCGAATGGATCTTATCCGGAGAATTGAATACACCTCAAAATGATCAGAAGTGCGTGAATGAGTTAGTTGATCATTTGAGAATAACACAATCAGGAGCTTCCTTCAAACTCGTGATGATTATCTTAGCTACTGGTTTATCACGAGCGTTTGAAGACACACCTAAGATGATATGAGCACCATTGGCTGAAGAACTCTGAACTTGATGAATCGGAGACTTAGGAGCTATCGATTCAGGAGAAAAGGAGTATTACAAGGATATTTCGATTTGCAATTCCTTTTCCATTCTTCGTCATTTCCAGCTCAAAATTCATGAAGAACTTCAGTGAAATCCAGATTTGACAGAGAAAATGATACGAAAGAAAACACGTTTGAAGAGGGAATATGAAAGAAGCGTGACCCCGATCAGAGGAATAACAGATCAAGAGAAAACGATCAAGAAAAGATGGTGAAAACCCATAAAGAATAGAAGAGAAATTTTGTTATGCGGAAGAATAAGTGAGAGAAAGAAAGAGAGAGAGATAAATTTGGTCTGATACCATATTTGTAAAATAATCTCACTTGGTAAAAATTACAATTAGGGATTTATATACATTCTCATAGGAAGGCTTAAACCATAAGCTAATATAACTATGAAATGTAAAGCAAGAAAGCAAATTATCTGATTTATAACATCATATTACAATCTTTATAAGTATTGATATCTCTGTATTATATATGATTTAAGCATATATTTTTCATCACTTTGATTTTGGATTTCCATCATTATGTTGCATTCATGGCCTTTATTAGTCTATTTACATGCTCAAGATAGGTTTTCTTGAACTTTGCATACATGTTGCATTTTGGAGTTGAATCAGGTACTTAGGAGGATTTTGGAACAATATGGATAAGTTGAAGAAGGATTTCCTAAACCACTATATAACCTATCATTACGTCTCATTTGAATTTTCTTGAGTATTTGGATCAATATCTTTCAATATATGAGTTTATGTTTATGATCCTTGTTGAGTCTTGTTAATCATAGCTTAGGAATCATGAATATCTGGTGCATGTTGAAATATGAGTTTATGCTTGAATTTATGGGTTTATGTTCTTGAGTTCTTATTATTGATGATCATTGCACTTGAAATCTATTTTGTTATTACCTTTGGTTCTTGTTCAAACCTTTTAATCTAAACATGAATCTTATGAATATCATGCCTATTACACTTTCTATGTTTGATCATAAATTTATGGGTTTCTTTTTTTGATGTTCTTGAGTGTTTGATCATTGCACTTGAAATATAGTTTGAATCTATCAATACTTACCATTCTCACTAGTTTTAACCTGATCGTGATGATTTGTTTATCCATTTCATTTTCTGGGTATTCTGACTTTGTGATCATCATGTGTAGTGAGTAGTTTTCTGAGTTTTTAAGGATGGGATAGATTAGTGTTGAATCTTTGATCTTCTAGGTGTTTAAGCTTGTTATTACATATATCATTTCTATTTCAGTGTGCTTAATGCTTATTTCTTTCTGGTCAATTGAAATCTGCCCTTAGACATTTCCACACTCATAAGGTGTTTGATAAAATATATGAACAATATGATTTAAGAGATTTACATTCCTATCCCGAGAGATTGGTTTTTAGGGTGTTTATTGGCTGTTAATAGACTGTTTCTTCATGCCCGCTTAGTAGTGTTCCGTTAACGAGAGTTAGGTTTGGATATTGCTTAATTTGAGATCATTTATCAAGAGATTGAATTTGATTGTTTGTGAGTTTATTTTCTAAAGATTAGCTCATGTTTGAGATATGTTAAACACTTAGGTAGATTAAGAAGGATCACTAATCAATAACCCCATCCTTAGGAACTTCTTTCTCTAATTGATTGTCAGTTTAATCTTTTCATCTATTACTTGTTAGATTGTTGTTTGTCTGCGTAGCTATAGTTTAACGCATGCTAGTTTAGTTTCATTTCCATGTTTTTCTGTTAGTTTACCCTTTTAAATCATTTGGCTTGAATTAATTAGATATGATTGCATCTAGATTTGTTAATAGCATCACCTATTTGGATTGATAACTTATTGTACTGCAATGACAATGATATTGTATTAGAAATTGAAGTATTTAAACATTGAAAAATCTTACTATCAAATATAAACACAAATATCATGTGTCTCGTCTTGTTTCCCACAAAAAGGGCAAGCCTACAAAATTCCCCAAGCACGCATCCTTAAAACTCTAGGAAGATTAAACAAGTCCAGTGAACTCGAAGACAATACTTGTGAATGAGCTCCCTTGTATGCACATACAAAAATTATGTTTTATAATATTAATTTGCTTACTTTTCAAATGATGTATGTCCAAACCCTCCTCTACATTTGGGACTATCATACTATTGACCGTGGTTAGCAGTAATTGCAAGCTCTCTCTAGAGACAATGGAGCTCTAATTTTTTATTCCTCATAACATTACATTAGTAAATTTGGCATAAATGTAAAATCTTAGTGCCGAGGTCCATTAACAACAACAACAGACATTAAAGGGTCAATTAATAAACTGTTGAACCAAAAGTACGTCTTTTTTTTTTACAACAAAATGCATAAACAAAATTAAAACGTAGAAAATTTCAGCCATGTAGGTGGTGTAGAACCCGAATACGAGGATAAGACATTTCTCCGGCGGGCGCTCCGAGCGAGTAGATCAACTTGTTTGTTGTAGAGTCTAGGACAATACGTGAGGGTGAATGCTGGGATATCTTTCTTGTAGTGATCCAACTCCGCCAGTTCGGCGCGAAAGATTGGCCATTCATTGGGGTTGTCAAGTAGATTTATCAGGTCTGTCGAGTCAGTGCGAAAATTCGGGCAGATAAGTTGCCTGAGCCTCAAGCACTTAATTCTCCATAGCAAAGCTAGGAGCTCTGTATGTAGAGGTGAATGACCTCGTCTAATAGCCGCACGACCGAGAAGTTTAGTTTTCCCTGTCTCCGAGAGAAGAGACCATCCAACTCCACTTAAGTTTTCCCCCGCTTTCCAAGACCCATCAACACAACAACAACTAGTCATGTCGGGCGTACCCGGCTGAGTGGTATTTGGTGAAATAGTAGTTGAGGGACGTAACCGAGATCTCACTGGATGGGCTAAGAACCATTCTACTGATTCTTTATGAGCAAGATTGACAATATATGGAGGAGACCAGGATACATTTGTGAAACACTTTGAATTCCGCGATTTCCAGACATACCAAAGCAGCCATGGGAACTGCTTAAAAACAGTTGACTCTGACGATTCAGCTAGAGCGTTTGATAGTAAGTAGTAAATGTTCTCATATAAATTGTCCGAAGGGAAATTCCCTGGTGGGTTCGGAATCTGTGATAACGCCCAGGTTTGTATTGCTGGCGGGCATGTGAATAAAGCATGGTTCACAGATTCATGGGTCATGCTGCACTAAGGACAATAATCATCTGAACGCAACTTGCGTCTCGCTAATTGTTCATTTACTGCTATAGCTCCCGATAGAGCTTGCCACAAAAAGTGTTTTATCTTTGAGGGCGCTGATAGATCCCAGATCTGGGCCAACATTGGTGTAATCGATGGTTCATCCGGCCAACCGTGGGTACGATCATTGTACGCAGTTAAACCAATTTCATATCCTGACTTTACCGAATAGATTCTTGATTTTGTAAAGTGCCAACAAAAACTATCATCTACCAGCCTTGATGGGCGGATCGACATGATATAAGGGATATCCTCTTTCTGAATAATCGAGTGTATCAGTGGGACATTCCATGCGCATGTATTCTCCAGTAGAAGGTCCGAAACTCTGAGATCCTGCATTACCATATTGTCGGAGCTATACGCTGGTTTTGGCACCATAGAGGGGACCCACGGGTCATGCCAAACGCGAGTATTACTACCCGTGCCTATTGTACGACGCAGTCCTAACAACAATAGGGGCTTTGACTCAATAATACTCCGCCAACCGTAAGATGGTCTGGACACACGAGCTGGTTGAAGTACATCACCAGTCTTAAAGTATCGGTCCTTCAGCGTTCGGGCAATAAGGGAATCTGGGCGTGAATATAGTCGCCATAACTGTTTTGCCAATAGTGCTTGGTTAAACACTTGTAGGTTACAGAAACCTAAACCCCCTCTACTTTTGGGCAGACATAACTTTTGCCATGCAACCCAATGGATACCAGTGGACTTCCCCGAGGAGCTCCACCAATATGCGGCAATTGCACTTGTCACTTTCCGGAGAAACGTCAATGGAAGTCGGAAACAAGACATGACATAAGTTGGTAGTGCTTGTGCGACTGATTTTAAGAGAATTTCTTTCCCACCCTTAGAGAGAAACCGAGAGGACCAACCATTGACTCGATTGTTAAGCCGATCACGAACATAGGCAAAGATTTGCGCTTTCGAGCCTTGCAATTGTTCGGGGATTCCAAGATATTTCCCATTACCACCTTCCGAGTAGATACCCAGACGTCGCTTCAATAGCAAACGATTCTGCTCAGGGAACTTTGTCCCAAATAAAATTGTTGACTTCTCAAGATTAATACATTGGCCCGAGGCTCGTTCATACAATTGTAAGACTTGTGCAATAGTTTAACATTGCGCCAAAGTGGCCTCACAGAAGAACAGGCTATCATCAGCAAAGAGGAGATGTGTAAGTGGAGGATAGTTTTTGGCTAGCCGGATTCCATGCAGCCGTCCGGCTGTTTCCTGCTTCCGAAGATTAGCAATTAACACCTCTGTGCAAATGATAAATAGATACGGGGAGAGAGGATCTCCTTGTCGTAGACCTCGGGTAAGGATTATCCTTCCTTTCGGGGAACCATTGATCAAAACACTATAGGTAACACTAGTGATACAGGACATGATCCATTGTATCCATGTTGCATTGAAACCTAGCCTTTCCATCAACTGCCGTAGGAATGGCCATTCCACACGATCATAGGCTTTACTCATGTCAGTTTTAATTTCCATGAAGCCTTTTTTACAACTGTATTGCGTACGTAGAGCATGGAATGCTTCTTGAGCTAATAGAACGTTATCCGTAATAGATCGTCCAGCAACAAAGGCTGATTGTGTTTCCGAAATAAGATGGGGCAGTACTTTCCTAAGGCGTTGACAGAGCACTTTGGAGAGGATTTTGTAGCTCACATTGCATAAGCTAATGGGTCGAAATTCCTTCATACCTTGTGGTCGATCTGTCTTCGGTATAAGACAAATATTGGTCACGTTTATGGTAGGGTCCATGTGACCGCGTAGCATAAAGAGTTGAATCATTTTGGTTATATGATAACCCACTATATGCCAATAACGTTGATAAAAGAGAGCTGTTAGTCCATATGGACCTGGCGCTTTTTCCGGACCCATTGTGAATAAAGCCGCTTTGAGTTCGTCCATCGTAACTGGGGCGATTAACCGGGAATTCATTTCCGCAGTCACACAAGGTTCTAGAGGGAGTAGAGCCTCTTGAATATGAGTGGTGGGGGTAGCAGTAAACAACGTTTGAAAATACGAGGTAGCTTCGTTGATAATATCGTCCTCTTTATCAACCCAGACGCCTAATTCTGTCGTTAGGCCGATTATACGATTACGCGCCCGTCTAAGTTTTGTACTAGCATGAAAGAAGCTCGTATTTTTATCCCCTTCTTGTAACCACTGAACACGGCTTTTCTGTTTCCAGTATAACTCCTCTGCTGCCATAGCAGTGCGAAGGTCATTAGTTAACCGTGGGATATCATGAACAAAGGCATCATCAGAATAAGCCTGTTCCAAACACTTTTTTAAATCCGTCACTACCTCGCCTGAGTTCTGGTAATCCTTATGTCGCCATATCGAGATCGCACCCCTACATGACTTAATGCGAGAGCTAATACTTACGCTCCCATCTGATGTCGTGGCTGTCCATCCAAGACGTATAATATTCTCGAATTCCAGGTTTGCGACCCATCTTTTATCAAACCGAAACTGTTTTCCTCCATTAAAACGTTTCTTACTGACCCGTAACAGAACAGGACGATGATCAGAACCCTGAAAACTCAGATATTCGATAAAAGAATGGGAGAAACAGTCGTACCAATCTTCGTTTCCCATACCTCGATCTAAACGACACCTAACAGTATAGGCACCTCTCCTACCTACCCAGGACAGACAATTACCCGTAAACGGAAAATCTACCATGCCACAACACTGTTTCATAAGTTGAAAATCAAGGAAGGAGTTCTCACTCCGGATTCGTCCCCCCTGTTTTTCATGGTGATCAGTGATCTCATTGAAATCTCCGATTAAAGCCCAAGGGGCAAATCGCATAGAATTAAGTCGCTTTAAAGATTCCAAAACTTTGTCTCGATTGGTAAGAACAGGTGCACCATAAACAAAAGAGATGAAAACTTTATTACTTTCAATGGTAATCATAGTGTCGATTACATTTTGATTTGAAGAAAGAACAACAACTTGAAAATTAGAAAGAGCAAGAAGGGCTAATCCCCCACTCCGACCAGAAGGGTCAACTGTAAATAAAAAATCATAGCCAAGGTGAGCTTGAATGTCTTGAAGAAAATCTTTAGATTGCTTGGTCTCCATAAGAAACAAAACTCCTGGGAACAACGTGCGCCGAAATTCCCGGAGTCGGCGAATTGCCAAGAAGCTTCCCGCTCCTTGGCAATTCCAGCTCAGAATCATCTAGCCCTCCGCCGGTGGTTGCCTCTCAACCACCTGGCTATCATTTTCCTCAAAATCACGACCTCCGGGAGGATCCATCTTTGAGTGGGATGGGTTCAATTCAGCAAGAGTATCAGAGTTACCTTTCAAAATAGCAGTTTGTCTTTGGAGCTTGTGTCCCTTAAAAGGGTCATGACATATCTTCTTTTTTGGATGTAGTGATTTTCCGAATCGGGAATCATCCTTAGAGATAAAAGGAACCAAGGCACTTTTTAATGGAGAAATTATATCAGTGAAATCCATCTGATTAAATCCAGAAATTCCATTATCACTCCTCTGACCGTGCAAAAGCGGACTAGCGAATGGGCCAAAAGTAGAGGCAAGTGTATCGGTCATATGATCATCAGATATTTGGGCCAAAAAAGCACTTGAAAGCCCAAGTGAGGCACCTGATTCGTCACCTGGTTCCTGGGCCGCCGAATATTGTAAGGATGGGTTCCTGAATGGGCCTTGGTGATTTTCCTGGGCTTGTACCAAAGCTCCCTGGGCCTCTACCACACCATGGTTTGCTTGGTTCAAATCGATAGAGGGTTTAATGCCGGTAATCATCGCACCTTCAGAGACCGCCGTTCGGTCTACCGGCATTTGCGCCGACACCGGACGCGCCGCCGGTAAGGTCGGCTCTCCATTCGCCAGAATAGCGACAGGATTCACTGAAAAAGTACCGCCAAAAGCCTTCTTCACCCATTCACTGGTGTGATTATTATCTGCCGAAATCTGAACGACATCATCTTCTGGAAACAATTTACATTTTGCCGTAATTTTAGGAACAAGAATCCTAGATGCGCTGGTCCCAACCGATTCCGGGATGTGTGGCTCAATATTAGCCACTGGTACTGCAATCTTCGGTGAGAGCTTATCATCACCTTCTGCAATCGAATCGGTGAGTAAAGGCAGCGACTGTTTATGTCGAGACTCACGATGTTCTCACCGTTTAGAAGCTCCTTCTGGGCAATATTTGATTTCATGATTGATGCGGTTGCACCTGGTGCAATAGTGATGGAGTTTTTCGAAGAACAGGCGCACACGAATGATATCTCCATTTGCAAATCTCAATTCTCGGGAGAAATAGATTTGTTTACGGCACTCCATCGTGATGAGAACACGACCACTATCAACATCACATTCCAATACTTCACCCAGGTCTGATCCAACAGCTCTTAATGTTTCCTCTGCCCGGTAAAACTCCAGAACGCCTTTCAAACGGATCCAAATAAGGGTCTGAGAAGGAAAGTCACGACGAATTGTCGGAGCCCACCTTTCCAGTGGCACAAACCAACCATCGTAATGGTAAGGCCGTCCATCTAGCACTTTTTTCAGATCTTCCTCTCTTAGGAATTTGAAATGGAATTTTCCACCATCAAGTTCGTAAGCTTGGACAGGTCCTTTACACCGCCAAATGGAAGGAAACAATGACAGAATAGTCTTCACTTTAGGAACCTGAGTCCCGGGATTAAGGACCTTGCCTACCAATGTGCGTTCATAACGCTTCAGGTACACCGAATTATCAAAGTCAGGGACCTCCAATGGTTGAGGCTTCTCTTTGTCACCATCTTTACGAAGCAGAGATGATTGTGGTGCCATTGTGAAAGAAATTAAAAGCAGAAAGAAAGCACAGATCAAGGCAGAAGAAAACAGAGGATGAAGATACGGAAGGTAACTTCTCAACCTAAATATCAAATCACTCGCAGGTGAGATAAGGAAACTAGATTTTGGTGTGATATCGGAGATAGTGAAATTTATATTTGGCATAGACGTTAGAGCAAGATCGGAATCATCAGGATATTTCGTCGGATCCTTTAAATCACAGAGGAAATTGGGCAAATCTCTGCTATAATTAAGGGTGAAAATCTTGAGGAAACAAGGAAAAGGAAAATTGCCAGATCTGATTTGGCAATAGATAAAGAAAAAGCACTTCAACCTGAAGGAAGGGAGGGAAATCGGCCTTAAACGCCGCTGGTGAGGCATGGGACAGCCGTTACCGGTGATGAATTCAAACCATCGAGAGAACGTTAAACTAGTCAAATACTTACATAATCACATCACATGTTTTAATCCAAAAAATTAACACAACAATGAGCAATATATGGATCGAACTCCTTCACTAAAAGGCAACTATCCATAGACTAACCGCTAAAAGGCAACTATCCAATGAGCAAGGTGGCCCATCCATCTACTTACTATTTGACGTAAAGTAATTTAAAAACTATGAAAAACGAAATCGCCCACCGTGGGGCACGAACCCACAAAAATAACAAAGGTGAGGATTGAACATTCCACCTCTAAGAAATTTGGAGTAACCTTAACCAAAAGTACGTCAACTTACCACTTTTTGTTAAAGAGTATTTAATTTAAAGCTTGTAAATGTTTATTTCCATATTTAAGCCCATCTAAAAACTCATTTAGGTCATGTTTGGGTTCAAAGCCTTAGCTTCTATGCGTCTAGAGCTTCAATCGAATTATTAGTTTTCACCTCTTAGGAAATTCAGATTTTCTTTTTGATGTTGCGATTAATTAAAAACATAAACTTTGAGGCTCAATAGCTAAATACATGGCAATTAAATTATGATCCGAGATAATACAGAGCATACCTCGAGTAGGAAGTAGAACTATTACAATGAATTCAAAAGCACCAAACCTCTCTTGGTCGATTGAATCCAAAAACGTATCAAAATGGTACCATCCGTATTTAACAATAGTGAGATTTAATCCAGAATCCATTCAATCATATAAAAAACCCAAAAATTAGAACATATCCAAAAAAATTTTAAAATAAGCCCAAATACCCATACTACAGAAAATCATAAACAACCTAAGGAGAACCCTTGGGCGGCATCGCCTCCAAGCGGACAATCCATCCACCAGCAAGTCGATGGCCAAGACGGTGGAGCAAGTGAGTCACTCATAGCTCAGGATCACCAACGAAGGTCAGCGCTAAAGAAAATAAAGCAGTGAGAAAAAACGCAAATGAATAACCGGAGGTTTGTCTTCGCCAAAGAGAGAGATGCATGCAGAGGGAATAGATTTGAGGATTCAAGCTTAACACGCCGTCGTCACCAAGAAGATACGCCTTGCTGAAACCTCCCGCGAACACCGGAATCCCAAAGCTTTCCTCATGACCACCGCCGCTTTTTGAAAAATGAACCTCCTCCTCATTGCCAACAAGTCACGCCTCCATGTTATCAGAATATGAACACCTTGCGGCCACTAACCGCCACCACCTTCTCGGTTATGACTGTAAATATAGATTTTTTTACTACTACAACATAATAAAATGCAGAAGCACCATGATCTGGCGGCTCTTTTTCGGCGCCAGAATCGTCGAGGAACCGCGAGATGCAATGCAAGAGGTTGTGGTTCGACGAACCGGATATTTGCTCTCTTTCTCCGATTTTTCTTTGTCTTGGTGGAAAATTTTAGAGAGTTGAGTTCGAGAGAGAGAAAAAAGAGTTTGTCAACTTACCATTCTTAATGTCACATATCATAACAATGAAGCAACAAGGCCTCTAAGTTTGAGTAACTTTTGCCAATTCCAGAAACCAGATAACATGCTTAAAATCCAACATTGTGCAACGGTTGAGGATTGTCTAAGCTACTTAGAGCGTTTATTTTTTGTTTAGTGGAGTTCTGCTATCGGATATAACATTTTGGTTTATTTCAGTTATGCAATTTGAATAAGAGAACTTTAGCAGATAAAGCACTTTAAATATTTTTAAAGGTAAATAGATATTTTACAAAGTTTAATTTAGGAATTAAGTATCTTTCACCTTTTTCTTTATTTGGTGTGTTTTTAGACGAAAATGTCCTTGCATATTTGCACCATATTAAAAGATATCTTTATTTTCAGTTAAAATAATTAGAAAAGAAAACAATTATCTTCTAGAAAAAATGGTGAATTAACTCATGAATTTAATTTCGCTTTAAATTCTCAATTAACCCGTAATTGCATTTTCTTCTTTTTCTTGATCAAGAACAATTACAAAGGAAGAGTGTATATTCTCTTCCTTTTTCACACTTGACTTTTAAAAAAGTGACGAATTGATTCGTGAATGGTATATTAACTTGTGAATAGTAAATTGTTCTCATAAATGGTGAATAAATTCGTAAATTGTGAATCAGATGTTTTAGTTGTTGATTAGATTCATATGATGTGAATGAAATTTGTGAGTGGTGAATTATTCTTGTGATTAGGTAGCCATTATTATATGAACCTAAATATAATTTTCGAAAAAGTCGATGGAAAACATATTTGATAAATCAAAATAGAGTGAATAGTTGACACTTTCACCTAAATTTTCACTAAAAAAATGTAAAATTATTCAAAAGTTAAGAAAGACTAGAAAACTCAAAGGAACTTACACATGATAATTTATCAATTAGTTGTGCAACCAGCAAATTGAATATGTTTGATGAGATTTTTGATATCCCAAAATGTTTTTAGCATCTAAAAATCTCTCGTCTAAAAGAAAAATAAACAACAAAATCATAATCGTAAGATAAGCATGATAACCTAGTATCTAGCATAGTATTTCAATTCCAGTACCTTATGCAGAAAAAAGTAGAAAACTAAATCATGTATCCAACATGTGCAATCTCAACTTTGAAATTCTCTCAAGACAAGTGAAGGGAAAACAAAAATATAAAGAAAAATTTAAACAATTATAGAGAAAAATGGTAAGCTAATCAAAGCTAATACTAAAACCCTTCTATAAGAAATGAATTCGAGGTAGCAAAATGAAAAAAGATCATAAAATATTATTCATTATTTGAGTTCTATAACTAAGCGTATATTGGAAAATAAAAGAAAAATATCTTGAATAAAAAAACCTAAAACAACCAATATTAAGATTGGGGAGAAAGTTGCACTCAATACCAATATTAAAGATCTTAATATCGAGTGTTTCATTATCTAGGAGATATAATTTAAGGAGAAAAACTACAAGAAAATAAACTCAAGATGAAAACAAAAGAACACCAAATAACCAAGAAAATTTTAGTCAATATTGTAATTATCTTATTAAAAATCGGAAATAATTTCTCAAGCTGCTTAATTATATATATATA